>NQII01004330.1:120160-138331 GCA_002778355.1 Clitarchus hookeri | reverse complement strand
AAAAAAAAAACAACTAAAAATTAGCAAATTTATAGGAATTTTAACTTTAAATGTTGTGCGAAACAATTTTTAAAACGATTAATAATATGTTTAGTTGTAGTTCTGTACACTTTTTAATGCCACTTTAATAACAAATATCAGGTCCTTTTAAATTCTTTGTGTGGATCGCCTGTAGTTTAATTTTAAGTTTCGCAATAAAATTTGAAATTTAAAAGAGCAAGATGAAAAACCCTAGTTGAAGGCGAGCCAAGTTCTGAATTTCAAAGAAAATACTTCGTGGTGTTCCTGTGACTAAGCGACTCTTTACGTAAAATCAAAATTCGCGCGTGCGTAAATAATAATTTGTATATTTTAAAAATTCAATTTTTTTGGCACAAAATATACAAGCAAATTCCTTGAGTTACTCAATCAAATATTTCAAAATAATTTTTTCCTCTGATTTTACGTTTTTGCTAAATTACTGTTGACATCATACTACACAAATATGAAATATCTTCAAAATACAGGAAAAAATTATACTACTCTATTGAACGCCCCGTGAAACACTGGTCATATAAACTATAAGTGATACAGTTTTCATGAAATATAACTTCACAATTTTAGCTAAATGTTTCAGTTATAAGTGATTAACGTTGATTTTTTTTTTTTTTTTTTTATGTTTTCAAGGTATTATTTACAAACATATTTGCCACATTCATTACNACAGAATATTACTTAAGTAAAATTTTAAAAAAATTTATGATTTTGATACTTAAAAATATCACGCAATTTCGTGTAGATAAATTGTGCTGATTTTAGCATGAAATCTCACATATTAAAAAATTTAACAGAATTATTTGCAGATAAATTTTATACTTGATCGGAACTATCCAGTGACATAATTTGTTTGACTTCAGCAAGTTGTTTAGTTTTTCATATATGTGAAATCAAAAAACACCAAAATTGTGATTTTCACTGCTAACTTTGTCAAAAATATAAATTATAGAAACGGTCCGAATATTATTTCCCTTGCAGTGTCTACAAATTGACGTCAAATATAAATTAACAAGATAAAAGTTGAAGTTACATAATTTTTACAGTTAACGTGTTCCTTTAACTGTCGCCAACACAAGGACGTTAAGAAATTACAAAAACATACGATCCTGAAGAATATTTACATATACAAAACGTTTATCGTATCTGACGAGAAAACCGTTGCATTTCTTTGAAATAATCTTTTTCGTCGTGCTAAAACCTACAAATATACAGCGCTTGAAATATCTCCTAAAGTAAGAGATGTTAGAAAGAAAAATTAAATTTACAAAGTTTGTACAATGTGTTATGTAAGATTTCCCTTTCTTGAATTTTCTGTAATTGTTTTCAAAAGCCTGCACATTTTAATTAACTCGCTTATTGTTAATTTATGTCACATGCTCTCTTAACATTCCTCCAACACTTGTATCCCTTCGTTATAGAAAGGCACGATTCTTTACTTTCTCCAACAAGTCATAAACGGGATCAATGTCAGACTCCCGAGTAGATGGATTGGCCTGTGCTGTGTGTAAAGATTGAGCCGACGGCGTCTATGGTTTCTTACCTTACAGACGAGTGGCTGGTTATCATTATCTTGTAGATGCATCACTTGCCTTGAGTTCGGAATACTATTCCGGGTGTTGTGTTTCCACTGCGCGTACCTGTTTCTAAACCGGTTCGGAATTGCCGTTGCAATTTTTTTTAGCGGAGACCTGTGAATTTGGCATCCCAGGACACAAAACATTCCCCAGTCTTTGATGGCAACCACTATCTCCCACATTTTCGTTGGGGGTGAGCAGTTTCACAACGCGACTGGCTATGCCAACGAAAACTTAGTAAATTCACAAGTTTTGTGTTACTGTAATGCATCAAACACTGTTACCGCCGTAACATCATTTACGCTTGTCTTCTGTCACGATGACTATCTAGATACGCCTCCAGAAGCCGGAAATTGTTCTATGCTAGAAACATCCCGCTATGCTCAAATTCAGCAGCCACGACTAAAGTCAGATTGCTCCTTGTCGCATCTCGTTCGTCCCTCAGAAGTTTTGTAACCTCTAATTTGAAGCGTCGCTCAGAAATGAGCCCCCGCTTGAGTGATACGTGAATTTCTGTGCTTCGTATTGTAAATAACTGTTTGTAGATTAAACTTGTAAACTTATTCGTATCTGTTTTCTGTCAAGTACAGCACCAATTTTAAAAGACTTGGTACTGAATCACTCCAGACATCTACATGCTGCCAAAATTGTTTTGAAGGGTAAAAATATATTCAGACTAAATTATATGAAAGCACGCCAAATAAATACAAGTGAAATTTTTATAGGATATAGTGCGCTACAGAAACGCATCAGTAATTAAATTCGTGTATTTGGGCCCCGCATGGTGGAAGAAAAACTTGCAAGTTCATATTTGCACGTAGAGGCAATGTGGTTTTTTATGCATGCTTGAATGTCATCTTGGCACAGACACATACTTACTACTGTGCCTAAATTAAGACAAATGTTTACACTTGGAAGGGGGTGTCACAATTCTATGCAAGTTACTGTTCATACAAATTAATCATTTTGACTAATTCCATCATGCGCAATTCACATGAGAGATTTAAACCTAATGCATTTAAGTGGGCCAGTTTGTATGTTAAGTTTCCCCTCCACGGATGTAACATTAAGTTCTCTTCATTGTTCTCATTCCTTACTAAGAATACAAAAAAAAAATATCTAATTCTGTGGCAGTGTGCAGCAACAAGCAACGGTCTTTAACCTGAGAGGCATATGAAAATTTCCAAATTAACAAGCGAGAAAATTTGCCGTAGCTCAAGGCTTGTAGAGTACACTCTGGGCAAGTTTTCTGCTTGGAGTATTTTAGTACACACAAGATAATCGAGTTGCTTTAGGTCAACTGCCCTTCAAACACCAAGAAAACAGAAAAAGTTACATACACTAGTATAAAAATAATAAAATGAGATATACAGATATATAATAAAGTTTTATGTAAAATTTTCAGGCACTCTAAGAAAGTAGTATGAAAAATCCAAACAAACACATGTATAATCAAAATGCAGCCAGTGCAGTCCTAGGCCTGCGACACATACATAAGGTGATATGAAAAGCACACAGTAATGCACGAGGTTCTGAGCATGTATAAAGTGTGATATAAGAAGTGGTTGTGTGTAAAGTGAAGACAAGGAGAAGGCGAGGTTCACCCTGCCATCGGTGATGGCGAGTCCTCCGGGGAAGTCACCTCCCAACGTGACCTTGCTGGCGAGGTACTGCAAGGACCAGGTGCCGCGCAGCTGCGACCACTCGTTGCTGGCCAACAGTAGCCGCATACCGCGGCCCTGCTCCCTCGCAGAGAGCTTCTTGTCTGCGGCTGACACCCTCACCCTGGAGCTGCGACTGGCACAGTCCACTGCCCTCAGGTTAGTATTAGTCCTGTGTGACTCTTGCTCTACCTTCTACTATATATCCCTCTCTCCTCCCACTAGTTCCGATCCATCCTGCCCTGCACCGCTCTATTGCTGGGAGTTCCTGTTTGCCACCAATACCCTCACCTTGAAGCTGCGACTGGCACAGTCCACTGCCCTCAGGTTAGTATTAGTCCTGTGTGACTCTTGCTCTACCTTCTACTATATATCCCTCTCTCCTCCCACTAGTTCCGATCCATCCTGCCCTGCACCGCTCTATTGCTGGGAGTTCCTGTTTGCCACCAATACCCTCACCTTGAAGCTGCGACTGGCACAGTCCACTGCCCTCAGGTTAGTATTAGTCCTGTGTGACTCTTGCTCTACCTTCTACTATATATCCCTCTCTCCTCCCACTAGTTCCGATCCATCCTGCCCTGCACCGCTCTATTGCTGGGAGTTCCTGTTTGCCACCAATACCCTCACCATGAAGCTGCGACTGGCACAGTCCACTGCCCTCAGGTCAGTATTAGTCCTGTGTGCCTCTTGCTCTACCTTCTACTATCTGTCCCTCTCTCCTCCCACTAGTTTCGATCCATCCTGCCCTGCACTGCTCCATTGATGGGAGTTCCTGTTTGCCACCAATACCCTCACCTTGAAGCTGTGACTGACACAGTCCACTGCCCTCAGGTTAGTATTAGTCCTGTGTGACTCTTGCTCTACCTTCTACTATATATCCCTCTCTCCTCCCACTAGTTCCGATCCATCCTGCCCTGCACCGCTCTATTGCTGGGAGTTCCTGTTTGCCACCAATACCCTCACCATGAAGCTGCGACTGGCACAGTCCACTGCCCTCAGGTCAGTATTAGTCCTGGTTCCTCTTGCTCTACCTTCTACTATCTGTCCCTCTCTCCTCCCACTAGTTCCGATCCATCCTGCCCTGCACTGCTTCATTGATGGGAGTTCCTGTTTGCCACCAATACCCTCATCCTGAAGCTGCGACTGGTGCAGTCCACTGCCTTCAGGTCAGTATTAGTCCTGGTTCCTCTTGCCCTACCTTCTACATTTTGCCCCTTTCTCCTCCCACTAACTCCCCCTGCCCTGCCTCCCACACCAAGCGTTCCATGTTATTTGGCCACAGTCTGACGATGGATCTGTGGCTTTATCAATTAATTGCTCTCAGGACAGTACTGGTTTCATAAATAACTCGCTCTGCCTGCTAAGCTCCGTCTTTCTAACCTTAAAGTGGTCCCATCTTTTTTAAATTGTTATTGGTTACTGTATGGTTTATTTGTCTTCTCGCTGCATATTGACAGTATGTTTCTGTTCTGACAACCTTTCTCCTATCATTGGTCTCATCCATGTGAAGCCAATTGTTTTCAACTATTTTATCCTTCATAACATTCTGTAGTGGCTCTTAGACTGAACATCACACGACATAGCATGACATAACGAAATTCATATCGACTCTTGTTCCAAACATTCCATTGTTAGTTAATACATGAACATTATTGTAGATGCAAAACGTCATGTTACATATGGAATTTTCTGTCAGTGGACTCTGGTGATACATTTTTTCTAGTTAAATTATAATAAATATTAGTTTTTTGAAAGCCATTGATGTAAGTCGTGGTGCATATGAACCAGAACCTTTGTTAAGCAAAGAAGTAATATTTTCGGTTTTATGTCGCATTTTCTTATTGAAGCTAAAGATAATGAGACCTCCTGACTATAATTGTCTCAGAACTTTTGGGTTGCACACACTCGGTGTTAAGAGTTTTTGAGTCATGCTGGAGTTTGGGTGTCTTAGAGAGGTCGGCCTTCGAGGACTTATACTTTTTAGTTAACGAGCTTATGTGCTTCCTCGTATTCATTAATTATCCCACAGAACTCTGCTGGAGAATGTTGCCACTTGAGAATGCTACCTCGTTGAAGAAACTGGCATTGTAAACAAAAACTCCTTCACTACAGTTCTCACGAATGTCTGAACGTCGTAACGTGATATAGTTGCTGGCGTCTTCCGGGTGAATTATGCTGCCTGCCGAGAGGGAACCTTCTCAGATATCCGTCGCAATTTGCGCCTCTCACGCTCTCACATCCACCCCTACATCCGAAATTTAATTAAAATCTCTCCCCCTTCACTTTGTCACTCGGCCCATGGAACTAATGACCCGCGTTAACAGCATGCCAACCCGCCGAGCAGCAAGCACCCTTTCAGCCGTGGAACATCCATCAGGCACCTTGCACACCGCGGAATAGTCCCCAGTGCGACCTATGTTGTTGGATGTGTTCTGCCGTGCCTCGTACATTTTCGTGAAGTGGAAGGATCGACCCAGTCCGGTTGAACCATGCTGGGGTTACACAAAGTGTTCTGCACTCTTGGTCCAAGCGACTGCTGTGCATTTCCGTCCCTACCTTCTCACTTATAAAATTATATTTTGTGCCCAATGCAATGGCTTAGCGGTCTCAGCTATATGGCTTGCCTCTTAACATTAAAACAAGTGGTTAAAATTGATGTACGTTTGAGTGTCATGAAGACGACATGACAATCATTTGCCGTAGTGAATTCCAAAATCCATAAAGTGAATTGATTTGCGTTGTCTGTGTACCAAGCGAGGAGTAACCTCATTATAGATACTAGGTAGGCAGTAAAAGTCTGGAAAAGAGATTCGATTGCTCACCAAAGTAAATCCTTTCAGCTCTGACATTCAGATCTGGACAGAACACGCCAACCTGCGTGACTGTAACACACTTTCTCTCGTCACTTCTAACTCACAAAATAAATATTTCAATATAATGAACCAGTCAACATCATCTTTATTATCTCCGAGACCGACATGTAGAACATATGTGGACATTTGAGTAATGTCTACTGTTGAAATCAAATCCAGAGATACAGAGACTGCGGTTAACGTAAATGACTGCTTGAATAAGTTGTGTTAAGGAAGGAACGAGCCTAAGTGACTGAGCTTGAATAATAAAAGTCAACACTGCATGGACTACACTATACTCGAATCTAACTGAAAAAATGCTAGTTTTAAAATTTCTTTGTATTGAAAACAAAACTCGGAAATATAGCAATACATTATTTCGCTAGTGTTAGCAGATTCTTACAAGATCGCATCACAATATATTCCTAGCTAAAATTAAACTGGTATGACGACACCCACAGAAACGCGATTTATTGTAAAGAATTTGACAGTTTAAAAGACAGTTTACTTAGACAACATCAATCTGGGACGTCACTGGCTTACAACTAGCCTGTAATGAAAGTCGCAAAAGACAGAAATCATGGCCGATGTGGTGTGGACCAATATCCTAGGACGGTACTAGGAAAGTGGTACTATAGAGATCAACAGAATTGGTGTTATTGCAGTGGTGGTTGCAGGCCTCTCCAGTATTTAGACCACGCAGTCTTAAGTGAAACAGTAGCCTACTGTTGCAGGATGCTATAACATTAGCCGACGTAAAGTTCCTGTTATAAACCGCAAAATAACCCAGAATACTAAAGCTGAATCACTTTGGCATCACTCGCCAAAAACGTAGCAAAACCTATTCGCGAGTGAGTGCTTGGAAACGAACCAGCCAGAGGCCCTACCAACAGAAAACTAGCTACGTGTTTATTGGCTACTGCCCCACCAGGGTAACCAGTTTTACCCCAGACCAGGTAACACGGCATTCCGCCCTTGTTAACATCGCGGTCTGTTATTGACTCGTGGTCGTCCAAAGTATATCCAACAAACTGTGACCAAACTGCAATATTTAACACAGAATTAACATGTTTGAAATCTAACGTCAACCCCCTTCAAACTTTACTTTCTGAATTTTTGGGCTACTACAATCTTGCGAAGCCTTTATATTGTGTTGTTCATGACTCGTTCACAAAATATTACTTCCTTTATTTCCATTGGCTCACAGTAACGAAAAGCGTTTCTAAAGAACTGCGGTCCAGTTGAAACAGCACGGCAGAAGAATTATTACTTGAAGTATACCTTGCCGCCGAATTAGTGCATAAAGTAGTAGTAAGAAATCGAACACGCCTACTACATGTACGGAATCGCCACATCTATTTTCTTCATTCTACTGAAATATTGTGTCCAAACTGCACTGGCCGTGCCATTGCGACTACGAACTGGAGTTCACGAGAAGGAAAAGTGGAGCGCCCTAGACACTAGTGCAAATCCTCTCTCTAGTCCTGCAGGCTTCCGCTTTTGCTCTCTACCCAGGGACCCCCTTATCATCCCCTCTTGATAGCAGCCTTGTGTGCGAATACCATAAGCACCCTTTCTCCCTATACGCTGGTCTAAAAGGTCGGCGATGGCTATCTGGTGTTTAGCTGTGAATGTATGAGGCGGCCTTGATTGCTGGGGTCCGCGCTCTTTCAGCTGCACGAGGGCGCAGGGCGAAACCTCGCGGGGCCCGCCTCGTGGTAGGGTCGTGGGCGGACGTGGTCGCCGCGTCACTCGAGGTGCTCGAACGGCGTCAGTTCCAGGACAACCACCCAACTGAGCACCAGGCCGGCAGTCGAGAGGCTGACCTCGTTAATCCACTTTGATAGTTACAGGACTGACGTTTTATGTTTTTGCTTCTATCAAATTTTATTAGCTACGCTCTGCCACCGTTTATATTTTACATTTCGCTTGTGCTCGGGAAACATGTTTAACTCTTAGTGGTTTAGTTGAAAAACTTTTGGAAGTCCTGCTAAGTTCCTTCTATCTAGAGATGTGAACCTTAACAATTGTACGCGTGCGTCCGTCAAGTGAATATATGAAATTGATATAAACACCATTACTTTCCTGTTACGTGAATTATTGCACAATTTGTTTTCTAACAATAAACAAGTATCAATGACCTCAAGCTTAAATTCCATTCTCTTAATAAGATGTTGAGACGTTGTTGTAGATATGCCAGGCAATGTTTGCATCAAGCCTTTTGGTACTGTAGTCATTCGTTAGCACAAGTGTCGTCGTTAATGAAACACTGAATGCCATATAAAAAGCAGTGGACACTGATTCGTCGCTGTATACAGTACCCACCATAAGTCTCTTTCACGTGCAACATGCCCACGATCGTTGACACAGTGATAAAATGGGGTTAACCCCTTCAGTCATAGTTGTCTATTCCGAATGTTCAGAAACTCAATGGCCAAACTCCAGGCATAGATTCTTTGGATCAAATGTAATGCAGAAGTAATTTATCCGTATATCCATGAAAATTATTTTTATACAATTTAATTATATTTTAAGTTGCTGCGTACAACGCCTGGAGAGCAAGGCTGTGCGATCACGCGTGTAGGACAAGTTGCATAGGTCGTAGGCGCGCGACACTAAATTATTACATAGGCAGCGTTGCGCGCCTACTTCCTATGCAACTTGTCCTAAACGCATGATTTAAGAGCCTTTATTCTGCAGTTGGTGTACGCCGCCACTTTGAACACAATTATTTTTCATAAAAATACGTTTCCGGATATATGTTTGTAGGGCATTTGTGTTACTCTCGGTCCAAAGTAACTGTGCCTGGAGTTTGGGCACTGAGTTTCCGAAAAACCTGTTTACTGGACTTCGCAAAGGAAACGGATTTCACTATCTACACAGTACGTGGCAGAAAACGGCATCCAAAAAGCAAAGTCCCTCATGTTATGGGAGACATCATTCGTTGTTTAAACTATATTATGTAGTCGCGTAAACAACTTCCAAGCATGACGTCAAGCAAAAACTCATTTTTATTTGGTACCGACATATGACAGAGATTTGTACTGATTCTTGTACAGNCGCGTAAACAACTTCCAAGCATGACGTCAAGCAAAAACTCATTTTTATTTGGTACCGACATATGACAGAGATTTGTACTGATTCTTGTACAGTTCCAAACAATAAATTTGTTCGGTGCAACTACTAAAAGTACATTTTTATGTATGCATAAAAGAGTTAACCCTGCAGAGGTTTGCATATGGTGAATCTTAAAACATTTAAGTGTATGCCACATCCCACGACAAGTTAAAAAAAAAATAGTATGGCAGCGTGTGTACAAGTCGTATCATTGCTTTTGAGTGAAGCCAGGAGTNCACGACAAGTTAAAAAAAAAATAGTATGGCAGCGTGTGTACAAGTCGTATCATTGCTTTTGAGTGAAGCCAGGAGTTTTGCAAGAAGTACGTGATTCGCTGACACGCAGGACTGAGGGATGTTTGACAATACATGGTAATCACATGAAGCATCTCCTACCGTGACTACTCAACAGACAGGCAGACTTCACGTCATGTAAGTACGCTAAATTTTGGCAGTTCTAAAAAAGCAGCATGGCTGCAAGGTATCCTTCTGCCACAGATGTTCTGTAAATGAAGAAAATAATGTTTGTAAACAAATGCAGGTGGGTAGCCACTGCAACTTGTTTTATTTTTATGACTAATTTATTCTGGTATGGCTATGTTTATTCTATTACGGGTGGATGGGTTTGGGTTGGGAATTTAAGTTTAACGTCTTTCATGGGATGGCGTTTTTTTGCGGATCATTTTTTGAGACGGTATCATTTTGAATTACATATTGCAGTGGGAAATTTTGCTCGTACGGAAGTAACATTCAAATGATTATAACCTGGAAAGTTATAACCTCACCGAAAGAACAATACGCAATACATATACTGCTGTTCATACCGATGCAAGTAATAAATACATTTGGTACATAAATATTTTTAGCGACGTTAGCCTTGCACTCCTTAGATTTCACATATAACAAATACGTTAATATAACACTACAAAACAAAGAGTTGAAATTGTGTTTATTCAGGCCACGTACATTTCATACATTCTAATAAACGTTTCGAAATACATTATTTACCAAATACACTGACTTACTATTTGTAATTACAATTCGTAACTCCTGAACACATGCTCTATGACAATCCTTCGAACACGTTTGTCTGCCACTGATATTAAATAAATTATATGGATAATAACTCAGTAAATATGACAATTCACGGGTTTCCCGAAACTAACAAAAGTTAAACTTCGGAACGTAAATATAACTGCGGCGCTTCATGACAGTATAGAAAATAGCGGACCAAATCTTATACGAAGCGGTTGACTCGTCCGGATAATATTACATTGCATGCAAGAAACCCCACTAATAATACATCCCTACAACTGCTTAATGAAATCAAATACAAAAATTATTAAATACCGTTAAAATACGCAGATAACAACGGTAAGGTACTCGTATCAACGTAACGAAAGAGATCGTGTTCACAATGGAGTCCACCGAGCTGTAAATGGTTTACTGATCATGTGTTTCCGCATGCTCCGTTATAACGGCTTAGCGTGTTTTTAAAAGTCAATTCGCTAAAAGTAAATATAGAATTGTTTATTTATTTAAAAACATAATTTTAAACATAAATATTGTAAGTATAATTTAAATTTTAAATTACAACTTTTATGTTTGAGTACTATTTTTTTCACAGTCATCATCAATATAGCCAACATAACAACATACATCTCGAAACAACTCATCAGCTGATCCAATACTTTTCCAACGAGAGCATTTACTGGTCAAAATACTTTGTATGTTGGTCACATTGTTAGTCAAAAATTTAATGTTCTTATATGTAATGCAGTATTCCACGACTGTGTCCCACAGGTAGAGCACCCAGATCCGCTTTGTCGCAGAATGGGTAAGCGCACAGAAGCAAAGTAGCGTGGCGATCCCTTGTTTGTGAGTGTATCCAGTTACTGACTGAATGATTGGCGTCCTGGAAGCGGGTCTTGTGTCTCGTTTACTACGTCGGGTCACGGAAGATATCCTGTACGTTCAGCCATCGTATGGCAATTCGTCTTTTGACGCTGACTGGTTGAGAACATACTGCCATCCAGTCGGGGTCTTCGGGTGGAGTTTTACATGTGCCGTTTCTTTCGCTCCTGAGTTCTTATTTTGTGAAAGGTCTAGAAAATCTGTGGTGTAATGGTTAGAACATAAAATCTCATACAAAGGTGTTGCTATATAAAAGGTTATAAGAGTAATTATTTTTAAATGAATCAATATATTAAATAACTATTCGAATATGTATGGACATAATTTTTTATTGTAGTGTTTAAAAAATATATATAAATTATTTTAAATCATTGCTTTTTAAAGTCCTTGCGTTGTTACAGAAAGCTAAGCAAGGATAAGTTCGCGAAACGTTTTATTTTCAAACTATCGTTAAAATGCATGCATTTACACATACATGCATGCCTCCGTCAATATTAATATTATACACTTATCTTTCCTACTTTTTAAACTTGTAAACGAATAATTAAAGTTAAATAAATAATTTTTATATTCGTACTCGAGATCATCGTCTCATCCCTCCCCCCTTCCTCCGTGAAAATAATTTTGGATAGGCTACATTATGTGTAATAAGATTATTTACAAAGCTTAAATCCACATGGTATTTTCTACAAAAAGAAACCAACTCTCCAAAATCGGAACATGTTTGAAAAGCGAAATACTTTCTTCCGCTGTTAATTCCTCCTGTCATTTCACAACTCTCGTATATTAATACATAATTTCCTGCTCTGGGGAATATAAAAATAAATAATGGTAGAATGCAGTGTCAATTGCGTCCGTGGACGACCCGATACCTCTAAGTTATAGTTGCTTGGCTGTCTGGGGTAAGATACTACTTGACCAAGCCAAGTGTGCATCCGGAAACTATGAGAACTACACAAGGTCACGCCATCCCTCTTCTTTCTTACCCCTTCCTCCTCCAGGATAAGATAAAGCGCTCGGCTGCGGGTGTCAAATGTCATAGTGACCAAAGTTGTGGGACAGTGTTGAGTGGAGAGATTTGGGCGGCTCTTAACAGCGAGGTCTTGAGAGCTGATGAGATTGAAATGAGGTGAGCATGGAACAGCGCCGGAATGCAGGGGCGGGGGGAAACGCGAGATCCCCGAGAAAATCCGCCAACCAGCAGCATCGTCTGGTACAATTTCCACATGCGAAAATCCGGGGTGACCCCACCGGGAATCGAACCCGGTTCGCCTTGGTGGGAGGCGAGTGGTCTGACCACTACACCACCGCGGCCCCTGCACAGTGTTGACTAATTCTCTTTGTAGTGTCGATGCTTCCATGTGGGCTGGTGCCTCTATATAATTTGCTTTAAGGTCATGTGGCGCTCACTCAGACAGCTAACGGTATTAAGTCTCCCGTACTCGCTGTTGTTCTTCCCCTTCCCTGGAGTCTCGACCCACTCCCANGCAGACAGCTAACGGTATTAAGTCTCCCGTACTCGCTGTTGTTCTTCCCCTTCCCTGGAGTCTCGACCCACTCCCACACCAGAAACACTCATTTATGGGAGTTTTGCTGAGTTTTTTCCCCCGCTGTTCTCTTACTGATCTTTGTTTATTTCTTTTCAGTTTTCCTCTACTGTTTCACTACTGTCCATTTCTGTAGAAGAGCACTATTGAGTGCTGGGATGCATGTATTCTCTTATTACTGTTCATGTTATTATTTCTGTAAAGGGTAATTTTGTAACTAAACAACATATAAAATCAAATCAATCAACACTCATTTACAACTACATAAGNTTTCTGTAAAGGGTAATTTTGTAACTAAACAACATATAAAATCAAATCAATCAACACTCATTTACAACTACATAAGTAATTTTGAGATTTCCTTGCAAAACTCACGTTTTATGGTAAAACAACATCGCAGATGATGTTTTAAAATAAATGTATGCGTTTTGAATACAGTTGAGCATTTTTCTGGTATTTTTCAAGTTTTATCGTTAGATTATGTTGCGTTAGGTTGCATCATAGGTCAGGAACGAACATTAGCACTCTAATTAATTACACTTGCACTTAAGAAACATGTCCTGACCAGAAATAACTTGCACAAGCAAAGAAGAAAACAAATTACAACTTGTAGTGCCCTGCAAAAACAGGAACGAACAAGTTGGCAACACCGACATTCAACGACGATGACGACACTGCAATGACCTTGACCTTATTACGGTACAGGCGTTGGCAGGAACATAGATTTCGTTTTAAATGTTGCCTTCAATTGCCATTATTATGCCTGTAATAAACATTCTGAGTCAATAAATAATGAAAATAGTAATTACAGTGTGTTTTTCACTTCCAGTATAGATAAGATGTGCACGTTATTGGCAACTGACGAATAGCCTGCACACTTGACGTGGTCGAGTAGTACTAATGTCGGCTGTGTAANTACGTTTCCGGATATATGTTTGTAGGGCATTTGTGTTACTCTCGGTCCAAAGTAACTGTGCCTGGAGTTTGGGCACTGAGTTTCCGAAAAACCTGTTTACTGGACTTCGCAAAGGAAACGGATTTCACTATCTACACAGTACGTGGCAAAAAACGGCATCCAAAAAGCAAAGTCCCTCATGTTATGGGAGACATCATTCGTTGTTTAAACTATATTATGTAGTCGCGTAAACAACTTCCAAGCATGACGTCAAGCAAAAACTCATTTTTATTTGGTACCGACATATGACAGAGATTTGTACTGATTCTTGTACAGTTCCAAACAATAAATTTGTTCGGTGCAACTACTAAAAGTACATTTTTATGTATGCATAAAAGAGTTAACCCTGCAGAGGTTTGCATATGGTGAATCTTAAAACATTTAAGTGTATGCCACATCCCACGACAAGTTAAAAAAAAAATAGTATGGCAGCGTGTGTACAAGTCGTATCATTGCTTTTGAGTGAAGCCAGGAGTTTTGCAAGAAGTACGTGATTCGCTGACACGCAGGACTGAGGGATGTTTGACAATACATGGTAATCACATGAAGCATCTCCTACCGTGACTACTCAACAGACAGGCAGACTTCACGTCATGTAAGTACGCTAAATTTTGGCAGTTCTAAAAAAGCAGCATGGCTGCAAGGTATCCTTCTGCCACAGATGTTCTGTAAATGAAGAAAATATTGTTTGTAAACAAATGCTATGATTAATGTAGGTGGGTAGCCACTGCAACTTGTTTTATTTTTATGACTAATTTATTCTGGCATGGCTATGTTTATTCTATTACGGGTGGATGGGTTTGGGTTGGGAATTTTAGTTTAAAGTCTTTCATGGGACGGCGTTGTTTTGCGGATCATTTTTTGAGACGGTATCATTTTGAATTACATATTGCAGTGGGAAATTTTGCTCGTACGGAAGTAACATTCAAATGATTATAACCTGGAAAGTTATAACCTCACCGAAAGAACAATACGCAATACATATACTGCTGTTCATACCGATGCAAGTAATAAATACATTTGGTACATAAATATTTTTAGCGACGTTAGCCTTGCACTCCTTAGATTTTACGTATAACAGATACGCTAACATAACACTACAAAACAAAGAGTTGAAATTGTGTTTATTCAGGCCACGTACATTTCAAACATTCTAATAAACGTTTCTAAATATATTATTTACCACATACACTGACTTATTACTATTTGTAATTACTATTCGTAACGCCTGGACACATGCTCTATGGCAATCCTTCGAACACGTTTGTCTGCCACTGATATTAAATAAATGATATGGGTAATAACTCAGTAAATATGACAATTCACGGGTTTCCCGAAACTAACAAAAGTTAAACTTCGGAACGTAAATATAACTGCGGCGCTTCATGACAGTATAGAAAATAGCGGACCAAATCTTATACGAAGCGGTTGACTCGTCCGGATAATATTACATTGCATGCAAGAAACCCCACTAATAATACATCCCTACAACTGCTTAATGAAATCAAATACAAAAATTATTAAATACCGTTAAAATACTCAGATAACAACGGTAAGGTACTCGTATCAACGTAACGAAAGAGATCGTGTTCACAATGGAGTCCACCGAGCTGTAAATGGTTTACTGATCATGTGTTTCCGCATGCTCCGTTATAACGGCTTAGCGTGTTTTTAAAAGTCAATTCGCTAAAAGTAAATATAGAATTGTTTATTTATTTAAAAACATAATTTTAAACATAAATATTGTAAGTATAATTTAAATTTTAAATTACAACTTTTATGCTTGAGTACTATTTTTTTCACAGTCATCATCAATATAGCCAACATAACAACATGCATCTAGCAACAACTCATCAGCTGATTCAATACTTTTCCAACGAGAGCATTTACTGGTCAAAATACTTTGTATGTTGGTCACATTGTTGGTCAAAAATTTAATGTTCTTATATGTAATGCAGTATTCCACGACTGTGTCCCACAGGTAGAGCACCCGGATCCGCTTTGTCGCAGAATGGGTAAGCGCACAGAAGCAATGTAGCGTGGCGATCCCTTGTTTGTGAGTGTATCCAGTTACTGACTGAATGCTTGGCGTCCTGGAAGCGGGTCTTGTGTCTCGTTTACTACGTCGGGTCACGAAAGATATCCTGTACGTTCAGCCATCGTATGGCAATTCGTCTTTTGACGCTGACTGGTTGAGAACATACTGCCATCCAGTCGGGGTCTTCGGGTGGAGTTTTACATGTGCCGTTTCTTTCGCTCCTGAGTTCTTATTTTGTAATAGGTCTAGAAAATCTGTGGTATAATGGTTAGAACATAAAATCTCATACAATGGTGTTGCTATATAAAATGTTATAAGAGTAATTATTTTTAAATGAATCAATATATTAAATAACTATTCGAATATGTATGGACATAATTTTTTATTGTAGTGTTTAAAAAAAATATATAAATTATTTTAAATCATTGCTTTTTAAAGTCCTTGCGTTGTTACAGAAAGCTAAGCAAGGATAAGTTCGCGAAACGCTTTATTTTCAAGCTATCGTTAAAATGCATGCATTTACACATACATGCATGCCTCCGTCAATATTAATATTATACACCAATCTTTCCTACGTTTTAAACTTGTAAACGAGTAATTAAAGTTAAATCAATAATTTTTATATTCGTACTCGAGATCGTCGTCTCATCCCTCCCCCCTTCCTCCGTGAAAATAATTTTGGATAGGCTACATTATGTGTAATATACGATTATTTACAAAGCTTAAATCTGGATGGTATTTTCTACAATAAGTAACCAACCCTCTAAAATCGGAACATATTTGAAAAGCGAAATACTTTCTTCCGCTGTTAATTCCTCCTCTCATTTCACAACTCTCTTTAAATGCTCGAATATTAATATATAATTTTCTGCTCTGGGGAATATAAAAAGAAATAATGTCAGAATGCAGTGTCCGTTGCGTACTTACTGCACAACACTATCCGCACGTAGACGACACACGCATGCATGTATTACCTGGTATGGTAACCCGATACCTCGAAGTTATACTACTTGACCAAGTCAAGTGTGCATCCGGAAACTATGATAACTACACAAGGTCACGCCATCCCTCTTCTCTTTCTAACCCCTTCCTCCTCCAGGATAAGATAAAGCGCTCGGCTGCGGGAATCAAATGTCATAGTGACCAAAGTTGTGGCACAGTGTTGAGTGGAGAGATTTGGGTGGCTCTTAATAGCGAGATCTTGAGAGCTGATGAGATTGAAATGAGGTGAGTATGGAACAGCGACAGAATGCGAGAGCGGGAGGAAACGGGAGATACCCGAGAAAACCCGTCGACCAGCAGCATCGTCTGGTACGATTCTCTCATGCGAAAATCCGGGGTGACCCCGCCGGGAATCAAACCAGGTTCGCCTTGGTGGGAGGCGAGTGGTCTGACCACTACACCACCGCGGCCCCTGCACAGTGTTGACTAATTCGCTTTGTAATGTCGATGCTTCCATGTGGGCTGGTGCCTCTATATAATTTGCTTTAAGGTCATGTGGCGCTCACGCAGACAGCTAACGGTATTAAGTCTCCCGTACTCGCTGTTGTTCTTCCCCTTCCCTGGAGTCTCGACCCACTCCCACACCAGAAACACTCATTTATGGGAGTTTTGCTGAGTTTTTTCCCCCGCTGTTCTCTTACTGATCTTTGTTTATTTCTTTTCAGTTTTCCTCTACTGTTTCACTACTGTCCATTTCTGTAGAAGAGCACTATTGAGTGCTGGGATGCATGTATTCTCTTATTACTGTTCATGTTATTATTTCTGTAAAGGGTAATTTTGTAACTAAACAACATATAAAATCAAATCAATCAACACTCATTTACAACTACATAAGAAGTTTTGAGATTTCCTTGCAAAACTCACGTTTTATGGTAAAACAACATCGCAGATGTTGTTTTAAAATAAATGTATGCGTTTTGAATACAGTTGAGCATTTTTATGGTATTTTTTCAAGTTTTATCGTTAGATTATGTTGCGTTAGGTTTCATCATAGGTCAGGAACGAACCTGAGCACTCTAATGAATTACACTTGCACTTAAGAAACATGTCCTGACCAGAAATAACATGCACAAGCCAGAAGAAAACAAATTACAACCTGTAGTGACCTGCAAAAACAGGAACGAACAAGTTGGCAACACCGACATTCAACGACGATGACGACACTGCAATGACCTTGAAATTATTACGGTACAGGCGTTGGCAGGAACATGGATTTCGTTTTAAATGTTGCCTTCAATTGCCATTATTATGCCTGTAATAAACATTCTGAGTCAAGAAATACTGAAAATAGTAATTACAGTGTGTTTTTTCACTTCCAGTATTGTGCACGTTATTGGCAACTGACGAATAGCCTGCACACTTGACGTGGTCGAGTAGTACTAATGTCGGCTGTGTAATGAAGAGCGCACGTGGTGGTTGTCGCAGGCCGGTGTCGTTTCGCGCGCTCTACGAGTTCGTGGACCTGCACCAGGACGG
>NQII01004330.1:98841-119811 GCA_002778355.1 Clitarchus hookeri | reverse complement strand
GCCCCTTCGCCGCCCCCAGGGACGTCTTCCTCTACGGCCGCGGCGGCGCCGTCAACCTCAGGTGAGCCTGCAACTAGCTGTGCCAGACCTCCGGCAAAACGAGGGCATGTCCTCCTTTTTCAAACTTTTATTTGCGTCCCGCCAGATTGTTCGTGGCCAAAGATGTCCGGCTTCTTTGACCTGATGAAAGATAGTATTTGTTTACAAATGTTTCCATACTGTTAGTTTTTGTGCGACAAAATTATATATATATATATATGTGTGTGTGTGTGCGCGCGTATGTGTGTGTGTGTGCGCGCGTATGTGTGTGTGTGTGTTTTGTTGCGTAAAACAACTACTATGAGCATACAAGAAACCCCCCCCCCCCTTGTACCTANTTATCTTACTAATAAAACCTTTGAAATTAGTTGCTTTTAAAAACTAGTGATTTGGTCAAACTGTGTATTTTTAACATGAATAGTCTACGTTAAGAAAATTCTTATGTATTGTTCTCCAGTATAAATCATTTTCGTGGTTAATTAACTGGAATTTCCCTCCGTTTTAATGAACTGTCCTTTTCCATTGTGAATGTCCTTCCCTTATGTTCTGAGTGTGTGGTAGCCTAGCCTGCAGCTCTCCTTACATCATATATCCTCCACTTCTCCTTCGTCGTTGCTGGGTGAAACAGTTTGTGGGAAGCTGCCTTGCAACTCAACGCTTTGTGAGGAAACAAAATATCATTCCGTCACAGAGTAGAGTGAAACCTGAATGAGAAAATAATGCGCAGAAGCGGGAAACGCGTCGGCCGAGTCGGGAGTTTCCATTGCCGCTGCACGAAGGGGCTGGTTTGATCAGTTCAGTAGTGACAGCGGCCGAAAAAAAAAAACGTAAGTCGCGCAGCGCGGTAGTAGAGAGCGATGTTATCACTTTGGCATGTATAACGCCAGCAATTCCACGTGGCTTCCCTCCCTCCAGCGGCAAGCGTTCGGGAAAGCCCTCCCCTACACTGCCTTCCCTACCTACCCTCACTCAAAGCTGCGCGAAGAATATTTTCTCATTTGAACTTAACAGCGTGGCGGTTCCTTTAACGTGGGTTGCACGAGGCTCTTGGGGAAGGGCATTATCTGTGATTGGCAACCGCGTGCTGTAAAATATCCCCTATTGGCTGGCCTGCAGGCTGGCAAGTAAGTTACCAGGCGCTGATTGGCGAACGGCGTTTCGACATGTTGCTGGCCAGTGAGTGCAATTGGAGTCCGCGATATCATCGGATGTCTCGCCTCTGTATCTGACAACTATGTGGTTCTGTATCGAACGTAAAGCTCTTTATTAGTAACGACTCTGTGGTGTCTGGAGACCTGAAAAATTCGCGTTTTCATTTCGTGACAAGCTAGAATTCAAAACCCCGTCTGTTTGTATTGCTAATGCTATTGGTCTACCAGTTAAATTACACCTCCTCGACAACTCTGAGCCTATAATAAATACACAGTAAAATGCAGACCGAATCGCCGTCTTCCGCTAATACAACAAGCAACCAATGAACAGTGATATCTGCATGATTTTGCATACGAAAATAGAGTTTAGCCTACAGGTCATTGAACTCGCGAATTTTTCAGGTCTGTAGTGATGTCGCGTTTATTTCTGGAACCAAGGTAGAATTCACTCTGTTGTGAATTTCCACGACTCGTGTGATTGGTCCAAAGTATGCAGAGCTTATGGTAAACATCTAACGCATTAGTGGCTTATTTCAGTGTAGCCAAGATAAAGAAGTGATGGGTTCTGACGGAAAAGGCAACCGGTTCATATACGTCTACAGAACGCTGAAGTAGCCCGACGGTCAACTATAACGTTATATATAATGGTATTTATATGTGATAATTAGAAACCCGGTAATCTCGCGAGTTCATTTGACGGCTATACTAAACTCGACAGTTCTATATACACCCCAGGTGCCAGAATTTGTTCTTTAGCTGGTACCTTCGATAGGAACACTTTACCTTGTGTACTAGGTTGAGCGTGATTCACTTTGTCCTGTGTTAAAGTTTATTCTGTTAGGAACAAAACAATATTTCTTATGTGAGATTTTGGCATAGAGAAAATTTCCGCCGCGAGTTGCGATGGTGTTCCAAAGAGGTCACTTTCCAGCTGGTGGTAAATGAAAAAAACTATATCTATATTTGTGTTTTTAAAGTTTGGGTTTCGCTCGAATCATGATGTATACTTGCCCTAACCAAAATTTTAAGTATTAACTTTATTTCGTATAACTATTTTTTGCTCCCTGTGTTTACAAGAGCAAACAATAAAAATAGAACTGTGCTTTCAAATGAGCGTTCATAAGCAAACTTATTTCAATGGAAAAACGTTACGAGATTAAGTGCAAAATAAATATAGCCGTCATCAAAAGGAATAATGTATTTTTTTCTCTTTCCCTAAAGTAAACTGCGCAGGAATTTCTTAAAATGACATTGCTAAACTTGTCACTATTTTTTATTCAGTAGTCATATTTAAATAAACTAATTTTGTAAGCCAGCGTATTGCTAAATTCATTTTACGGCAGAATATTAAACAACATGTGAACATACTCTATGTCTTTATATTTCCACTTTAGTGTGAAGAACAAAGTTTATTTTTACGTAGGTTCTAACACAATACAAATACCAAAATTTTTTAAACAATAATACTATTTATTTACATACAAAACAGAAAAATCCGGTACACATACGACACTAGTACACCCTGGCGGCTAGAAATTTAAGTATTCAAACTAAAATCATTGAGCGTCCAAACGTGTGTGCTAGGTTGCACGTGATTCGCTCGGTTTCTATCCACATATGTACACCGAAGAGCCAAAAAACTGGTACACCTGCCTAATATCGTGTAGGGCCCCCGCGAGCACGCAGAAGTGCCACAAGAAGACATGGCATGGAACTAATGTCTGAACGTATGCATGAGGCAATTCAAACCATGAATGCTGCAGGGCAGTCCACAAATCCATAGGAGTGTGAGGCGGTCGAGATCTCTTCTGAACAGCACGTTGCAAGGCATCCGAGATATGCTCAATAATGTTCATGTCTGGTGATTTAGGTGGCCAATAGAAGTGTCTAAAGTAAGAAGAGTGTTCCTGGAGCCACTCGGTAGCAACTTTGGACGTGTGGGGCGTCGCATTGTCCTGCTGGAATTGTCCACGTCCGTCGGAATGCACAATGGACATGAATGGGTGCAGGTGATCGGACAGGATGTTTACGTATCTGTCACCTGTCAGAGTCGTATCTAGACGTATCAGGGGTCCCATTTCACGCCAACTGCACACGCCCCATACCATGACAGAGCCTCCACTACCTTGAACAGTCCCCTGCTGACATGTAGGGTCCATGGGTTCATGAGGATGTCTCCATAACCGTACACGTCCATCCGCCCGATATGATTGGAAACGAGACTCGTCAGACCAGACAACGTGTTTCCAGTCATCAACAGTCCAATGACGGTGTTGATGGGCCCAGGCGAGGCGTAAAGCTTTGTGTTGTGCAGTCAACAAAGGAACACGAGTGGGCCTTCGGCTCCGAAAGCCCATATCAATGATAATCAGTTGAATAGTTCGCACGCTGGCACTTTTTGATGCCCCAGCATTGAAATCTGAGCCAATTTGAGAAAGGGTTGCACGTCTGTCACGTTTAATGATTCTCGTCAGTCGTCGTTTGTCCCATTCGTTCACAATCGTTTTGTGGCCGCAGCGATGTCGAAGATTTGATGTTTTACCGGATTCCCGATATTCATGGTACACTCGTGAAATGGTTGTATGCGAAAATCCAAATTTTATCGCTACCTCGGAGATGCTATGTCCCATCTCTCGTGCGCCGATTATAACACCACGTTAAAACTCACTTAAATCTTGATAACCTGTCATTGTAGCAGCAGTAACCGATCTAGCAACTCTACCAGACGCTTGTTGTCTTATATAGGTTCTGCCGACAGCATCGCGTTACTGTGATTGGTTCCATACCCCTGTTATTTGCATACGCACGCCTATACCAGTTTTTTATTTGGCTCGCCAGTGTGTGTGTGTGTGTGCAAGCAAACACAACATTCATGTTTCACTGGAGCATTCAATGTAATTATCATGTCATTATACTCTCTATAACGGCAATTTTCGAGGATACGGTGCTGCGCTCTTGCGGCATCGAAAACGCGAATATAGTCCATTCACGGTTACTTCTGACTTTTCTGAAGCCCTGATAAAGTTCTAGTTACAGGATATTCCTCTGCCTCATGCAAACAAAGCTTAACCGAGTATAGAAAATTACACCAAAGGGACACCGCACCGGATTCATGCGCACTCAATACAATGTTATTTTGCATAACAACTATTTCTTACTAGGCGTTGCGAGCTCACTAATATCATCTTTATTTTATTCATATTAATTATAAATTAAATATTAAAATTTATGGATAGAATATATTTAAAAGTTCAATTTAACTAAAAATAAGGTACTTTTATATTAACACAAGTATAAAATCCTTGTAATACATGGCATATTTCGGAAACAACCAAACACGTCAGACATAGGGTTATTTTTCAAAGGTTTGATTCAAAAAGTGCTGAGTTAACCGTGGGCAGCCTATATACTGTACGATTGTTGTGTGTGGTGTTGGCAGCTGCACGTACCGCTTCGAGGCGAACCGCGGCGAGGTGGTGCACGTGTCGATGTCGCGGCTGCTGACGGGCGGCCGGCACTGCGCCGTGGAGGAGGCGGGCGGGTACCCGGTGCGCCTGCAGTGCCCGAGGGACGCGCGCGTCTCCCTGCGCCTCGCCGAGGTGCCCTGGGACGACGGGCCGCACCTGCCCACCGACTGCCTCTGCTCGGGCGACCCCCCGCTGCTGCCATTCAACTACACTTCCGCCGCGCGCGTACTCGAGCTGCGCTTCCAGGTGCGTGCGTGCGCGACCGACCTTCCTTCTGCACTCGTCCCTCTTCCCGCATTCCTTCCTCTCTTCACATTACATTGCAAGACTCATTCTGGGATCGCGTAGTTTTAAACGGCAACTCAACTAGTTAAATGCTGTTCACGGTAAAGTGAGCACTTTTGAAATCAAAAATGTCACTGGCACTACCTGCGTAGCGGCCGCGGTGGCTTAGCCGTTAGCCTGCTCGCCTCCCACCAAGGCGAACTGGGTTCAATCCCCGGACGGACGATGACGCTGGTCGGCGGGTTTTCTCGGGGATATCACGTTTCCCCCTACCTTTCATTCCGGCGCTGCTCCATTTTCCTCACTTCGGCACTCAAGACCTCACTGTTAAGAGCCACCCAAATCTCTCAACTCAGCCCTACCTGCATTTATTTTAACAGGCACACTGACTGCCATGCGCCCAGTGAAGTTGGCAACTACGGAGAGAAAATAGTTCCATGTATCAACGTTAAATTACAAGTGTTAAGTAAGCATTTGTGAATACTATAATAATTTTTGTTACTTTTTNAGTTCCATGTATCAACGTTAAATTACAAGTGTTAAGTAAGCATTTGTGAATACTATAATAATTTTTGTTACTTTTTATTGCATATAAGTGTAATAATGAAAACATAAGTAAAATATTTACTTTCATTACAATTTTACAGTTGCCCTCGACCGACGCACGAATAAAGTAATCAGGGTCATGGTAACTTTAATAGTACATATGGCGGAATAATACACAATGTGCATACAAGTAGATGATAAGGCGGGCTTTCAAAAGTGCTCAGTTTACCGTGAACAGCCTTTATCTATATAACTTGTTAGCCTGCTTTCCTCCACATATGTATGCGAGTAAACTTTATGAAGTAGATCATACTCTAAGAATGAAGTAAAGGGAACGTGTGTGTTAAAATAAAATTTTTATGTTGTATAATTTTGAAAATAAGTGCCTGATCAACTTAAANAGTAAAGGGAACGTGTGTGTTAAAATAAAATTTTTATGTTGTATAATTTTGAAAATAAGTGCCTGATCAACTTAAAGCATATCAGTTTACATGACCTACCGTAGTAGAAATACTTGTTTGCCAGAACTTGGTGGGAATAAGTTGATTGTTTCCCGAAATGTCACGTTAAAGTGAAGCTATAATACAAAATGATGGAGAAAAGAGGCTATGTGTAGACACATTTGATGGTTGTAACNTTCACGTTAAAGTGAAGCTATAATACAAAATGATGGAGAAAAGAGGCTATGTGTAGACACATTTGATGGTTGTAACATTGGCTACTTGCCAACATATAAAGTTTGGTTAAACTTGGTTACATGGTTTCGTAGATAGCGTATAGCAATCAGAAATGTTAATATAGCTGCCATTTTAAAAATTAGTGTATGGCACAATTAAAACATATCAGTTTACATGAAACACCGTATTATTTCTTGTTTGTCAAATTTGGTAGGAATAGGTTCAATGTTTCTCAAAATATGACATAAAAATATTTTTTTTTTCATGTGGCTTTTACAAAATTGATGAAAAAAGAGGCAAAATATTGGCAAGCGTGGTGCTATTGGTCGAACAATATGGTATAATTAACCTAAAATATCTATAAGGCGACATGTTGAAAAAAAAGAGTCCAATCAATTTAAGTTGTAGATATGTATAGTAGCATTGCCTACTTTCTCAATTTGGCAGACATCTATACGGTAGTTTCCGANCAATTTAAGTTGTAGATATGTATAGTAGCATTGCCTACTTTCTCAATTTGGCAGACATCTATACGGTAGTTTCCGATATATGATGCAAAAGCTTAATATTTTCATGTAGATAGTGCTACCTCCTAAAATGACGGTCCAATAACAATATACCTTATTAAATTTAATATTCAGATTATGAACCGTTAAAATACGAAATTTCATCTAAATAGGTTTAATGGTTTCTGAGATACAAAATGGTGGCCTAAATATGAAAATGGCAATATTTTTAAAATAATCACATGAAGTGGTAAAAAAAACTATAATTAGGATGTCCTTACTAGGTACTACATGTGCACTGAGTTTTGTGAAATTCGGTTAACGTGTTCATATGTAATTAGGGGGAACATACATCCCAGACAGACATTCGCATGGTTGCATAAGTCTCTGTTTCCAAGGAAAGTAGTCTAATAATATATAAGCATGTATGCTGTTATTGGTAAACTGAGCACTTTTAAAACCCTGCTTAAGATATTCTAATGTGTACATTGTGTATTCTTCCACCATGTGTAAAATTACCATTGACATGGGTCGGATCACTATTCATGGGTCGATGAGGTAAAACTGTGAAAATATAGAAAACTAATTATGTTACAAATTTGCTAGCTCTTACACTCGCCTGCACTAAAAATAGAGAAAGNCTGTGAAAATATAGAAAACTAATTATGTTACAAATTTGCTAGCTCTTACACTCGCCTGCACTAAAAATAGAGAAAGTGAAAGAAATAATTTCAGTATTCAAAAATGCATACACAAAAGTTGTAATTTAACGTAAAGACATCGAACTGCTTACCTTCGTTGCTACCAACTTTACCGTGTGTGTATCAAGGAAAAGAAAATATTTGACCCAATACTAGCCTTTCCAGGTTTCTAGGAGTGTAAAAGCAAATAACAGTGATACAACTTATATCCTGGAGCCAAAGGCACTCTCGTCGCCTGACACCTGGGGGTGTAGGTAGCGCTCATTGATGTTGATTTAAGCATCCACAAAACCGTCACGAAGCCAAGGATACCTATTTCACCTGACACGTTAGGATGTCGGTAGTGCTTCACTGATGGACCACACTCACTAATCAACACAGAGCCGGAGATACTCTCGCCACCAAACACCTTGCGATGCTGGTAGTGCTTGGCTGATTCACAACTCGCACACACAGTTTCTTTCTTTTTTTTTCGCCCAACTCCAAAAAGCCAATCTTCTCTGTAATGCTACACTGCACAGCTTCCTTCAGGTCCCAGAACCACCCTGGCACTACTATTCTCCCAAGAGATCACTCATCCCAGAACGAGTCCACGAGTTCATTCCTTTCTTCCTAAGAGCATACAAGTCATTCCCACGTTAACTCTTGTAGCCCAATCTTTTCCTTAAGGTAAATCCCCGCTGCAAGAGTAAGTCTAAATTCCTCTCACAAAAAGAAGTTCTACACTTATACTTTAACTCTAGTAGCATCTCGCTCTCACAGCATACGGTGGCATCAGTCATGGTAACACGAAGCGCGGCTTCTTGCCGACAGTGTCAGACTCGCAGAGTCTCAGCCGCTTGGAAAAGGTGCGAGGATAGCCAAGGTGGATCCAGAACATTCTAAATATTACATCATTTTCCGCCAAACACATACGACCAGCAAGGACACTCCTTGGTGCGCAACACANCAGAACATTCTAAATATTACATCATTTTCCGCCAAACACATACGACCAGCAAGGACACTCCTTGGTGCGCAACACAGTCCCCTAAGGTATTGCAGGCCGCAACCCGCTAACCAGCAGTGTTTGGATAGATAGGAGTACTCCAAGGCAAAAATGTATCATTCTGTGATTTTGTCCATAAGTCAGCTGCGAGAACAGGTTTATTCTGCCTCTCACCAAATCCTGACACTGGTGGCGAACGTAAGAAAACACTTCCAGGATGCAGATAAAATATTACACCACAACAACGTGGAATCCAAGTTGGAAACTGATAATAAAAAAATACGTGACTGGTACCTCCGTGCTAAGGTAGGGGCAGTGACATTTTTCAAAAGTTATTTTCAATAGTGCTTAATTAACCGCGATCAGTCTNCCTCCGTGCTAAGGTAGGGGCAGTGACATTTTTCAAAAGTTATTTTCAATAGTGCTTAATTAACCGCGATCAGTCTATGTTATAACGTACAGCTGTATTAATATATTCGTAATAAGCTCCTACGTAGAAGTAGGGATCAGACGGCAGTAGGGATGAGAAGAGCAGATGGTGAGAGGTGGTGGTTGTTTGTTGTCACAGGTGACGGGGATGAACGCCTCGGACGACTTCCGCCGCCTCAACTTCCAGGGCTCGTGGCAGTTCGTGGCTGCAGCCCCATGCCAGCGCCAGCAGCGGCTGAGGGGCGCCAGCGGCGAGATACACTTCCGACACCCTAGCCGCACCCCTGAGGAGGTAGGCATTCCGCGAGCACTGCCGTCGTTCAGGCAGCTTTCTCGAGGTTAGACGGGGTTAGACTACTGGCATCCCACCAAGGCGAAACAGGTTCGATTCCCGGCGAGGTCAACCCCGGATTGTCGCATAAGGGAATGGTGCCAGGCGATGCCGCTATTCGAATGGGGTTTTCTCGGGGGTTTCCCCCGCCCTTGCATTCCGGCGCTGCTCCATACTCTCCCCGCTTCACCCTCATCGGCTCTCAACACGTCGTTCTGATTAATATTCGTTTCATCTGTGTGGGCGTGAGCCTCATTTAACCTCTCTTTACAAATGAGTAAATGACTCGCAGCCGGCCATGAGCTTGGGCCTCATTGTGCCACGTTACGTCGGAAGGCGTTACCTCTTTGTGATCGCAACTTATGCCCACACACTTAATTTACTTCTTAGCTGAGTTATGATGAGAGATAATTTTAACTCCTAAACTCTGTGAGAATTCTATGTTCTTGTGTGCATAAATGCCACCAATTGGCAGACGTATTGCAGGGAAATATATATCTAATCCCTGAAGCTTTTCAAAATTAAAAACTGTCAGAAATTATTGGGCGAGGGGAAGAAAAATTACTCCGTATTATAGCAGTTTTGTGTATTCTGACTCTCAAACAAAGTTACTGTTTTACAATAAAATGCGACAAAAAGAATATATTTTTTTTCGAAGTAGTTGTGGTAGAACTTGAATGAATATGACGAGTTTTCTCTTTTAAATTAAGAAGGTGATTAACTTTTACTGCCATGATAGCCGTCATTAAAATTGTTGTAGTGCTATTTGCACAAAATTGAGCATGTAAATGAGACGAGATTTATGAAAATGGTGTACTGGGTTTTATGCACTAATCAGTTTATTTGTGGCTGGAATACTGCACGACCATGGCGGCAAATTGCTGTGGTGTTAGTACCGCTGTATCAGAGAGTAAATTTTTTTACTTGACCAACAAAGGTTGATCGGGTTTTCTTATCACCCCCACACCTGTGCCCTTTCCGAGTATTGTGGAGGTATAACTGATCCTCTTTGATTAACTCGGTTTCCTTTATATTTCTTTTGACATTTGGCTTCCTGCCAGTGCCACATAACTTTTCCTTTTTCCCTTTGTGTGCTTACAGGCAGTCTAATTTATTTTTCATAATTTCTTTACTATAACCTCCTTGGAGGATTGTCCTACCTTCATGCCTTCATTAATTTTATTATTTACATATAATAGTACCTCCATGTAAACTAGGGTAGTGGAGTGGTGCGGTTGATCCTGTCATTTACACAGTTCCCCACATGTCCTGGCTCTTATAACTACTACTAGGCCTTATANGAGTGGTGCGGTTGATCCTGTCATTTACACAGTTCCCCACATGTCCTGGCTCTTATAACTACTACTAGGCCTTATAGAGTAGCAACATCTACTGACTATTTTGATAATATACTTCTTCGTTCATTTCCTCAGTTCTGACACCCAGTGGACCTTTTTGATCCCCGCCCTCCATAATCCTTTTTTTTTTTGTCCGAAATCTTGTCTTGTGAATTATGTGCCTTGTTCCTTGCCTTGGTCTTTATTCCACCATTCGTGTTGTGTGTTTATTGCCTTGTCATCANTGTGAATTATGTGCCTTGTTCCTTGCCTTGGTCTTTATTCCACCATTCGTGTTGTGTGTTTATTGCCTTGTCATCATTATTCCATTATACTTCACTTCAAAGTAGGGGTCAGGTCCCCAACTCATAAACTACCTATTGATGGTGTTTTTGAAAGTTCTTCCTTATGGCTTCGGAGTAGACACACTCCTCATGCTGTATAATGGGCCTGCTCCCACCACAATGCTTCTATAGATGTTTCATTGTCTAGTCATGTCCATAAAGTGGGTCTGCTCCGACTTTGTGAGTTTCTATAGTAGTTTTATTTGTCATTGTTAGGGCTAGGTGTCCTCTATGGAGAATTTTCTTCTTCATCTAGACGATTTTCAGCAATCCGTATATAAAATTCCTCTAATCATGTAACTAACNCTATGGAGAATTTTCTTCTTCATCTAGACGATTTTCAGCAATCCGTATATAAAATTCCTCTAATCATGTAACTAACCTCCTTGCAAATTCTTCTATTTATTTGCAGTCTCTATATTCATCACAACTCCTCTGATATCTGATTTTTCTACATCNCTCCTTGCAAATTCTTCTATTTATTTGCAGTATCTATATTCATCACAACTCCTCTGATATCTGATTTTTCTACATCTACTTTAATTATCTACATGTCTAAAACCTTACGTCTTTTACTTTCAGGCACTCCAGGGTCTTATGCTGGACAGCATCTTCCACACCACGGATCGGATAATGTGGGGAGTCTAACAATTTAAATTCATACAGTTCGGCTTTAAAGATTCCATGTCCGTAAAGTATCAAGATCAAATAGTAATCTGGTGACACTTTGTTTCTCTGGTATTTATCCCACCTCTCCTGTCAGACCCGTTTCTTCTCTCTCTCTCTCTNTAATCTGGTGACACTTTGTTTCTCTGGTATTTATCCCACCTCTCCTGTCAGACCCGTTTCTTCTCTCTCTCTCTCTTTCTGACCAATGAAGCTGCTCTTCAATTGGTTTTCTTAATTAGTGATCTTCTGTATTCTACCAATATGTCCAGGGCTATTGCTCCTGCAATAACCTTTAAGACTTCGGTTGGTGTTGTTTTATTGTCCTTCGTCAAAGCAATGTTGCCCTTTGGATTGTTAACATTAGCCTTTGCTTATGTACAAGTCTCGCTTTAGGATACCAGACAACTTCGCATTACAGTAGTAGACATATAAATACATAGTGTTCGTGGTTTTAAAACCGAGTTCCTATAATGTTGTGAATACATCTTCTATTTTGGAAAACAGGCTCACCGTTTTTTTCAACAGGTAAGTGACATGACTGAAGTGTATCACATTGTCCGGTATAACTCCTTGGGATTTTACCATTTTCTCCAACTTTACCAGTCTTCCCTTGAAACTAATGATAGGGTGTCTCTGCAAACTCTGAGACACCCGACAATTAAGTTCAAGGTAAGTTTCATAAAGTAATCTGTGTAATCCAGTAAGTAATCTGAGTAATCCATTTTCACTTCTTCGCCTCAGATTTCCACTTCCCTCAGCATCTCTTCTGTTTTCATTCACTACAATTAACAGATAATTTGTGCATATAAATATTTCACTATCTTCTGGTATATTAACTCGAATTAAGATATAAAAGAGGACGTTTCACAGAATTGGTCCAAGAACTTACTCCTGTGGGCATCCCATTGTCATTATCTTCTCTAAAGTAACTGGATTCATCACACAGACACTTCTTCTATCTTCAAAGTATGGTATTGTGATTCCAAAGATGTTGCTGTGGGCATTCCTTATTCCTTAATTGCCAGAACACCTCTGGTCACCATGCATCATCAAACATGCTGCTGATGTCTAGAAATATGCCTAACACATAAGTTTATCTCGTTGTCCTGATCTTATCCACTAAATAAATTACTGCTATTTCAATCCCCCTTTATTTCTGTAATCCATTCTGCTTATAATGCAACCCTTCTATGGCTTCAAGTCAGGCTAGTAGTCTCATAGTTTTCAGTTTCTCTAGCACCTTCCTCGTTACTGGGAGAAGAATCAGAGGTCTACTGTAAATGGCTTGTGATGGATTCTTATCTCAACTCTTATAAGGTACCTTCAAAATTCCGTTATTCCATTTCGTGGGAAAACTTCCCCTTGATAAGCATTCATTAAAGACAGTATATCTTGTCGGAGTCTTGGGTAGACTCTCTTCNTCGTGGGAAAACTTCCCCTTGATAAGCATTCATTAAAGACAGTATATCTTGTCGGAGTCTTGGGTAGACTCTCTTCATTATCTCTGGTGTTATTGCATCTAATCATGGGGCCTTCTTGTACTTAATTTCACCTACTTTTCTTTCCAGTCCTTTTACTGTAAATTAATTTGTCGTGGGGTGTCTGGGAATTTTTTTCATTCTTCTCCACTTCTCTTCATATAATTCGTTTTCTCCTTCCATCACATCGCCTGGCAAGAGAGATAATACTTTTCTAGGGCATTTTCTTATACACGAACGATGGTTCTTCTATTTTTAAATAGGCTGTTTATGACCTGGTTGCATTTTATCTTTTTGGCCAATACATTATATACCAGCCTCGAAGGGTCTTCATTGTCTTCTTCAGTAACTCAGATTCTCCATGAGATTTCTCACAGCATTCTGTAATGTATTATTTCTTCTATGCTCCTCAACCATTCTNTCGTGGGAAAACTTCCCCTTGATAAGCATTCATTAAAGACAGTATATCTTGTCGGAGTCTTGGGTAGACTCTCTTCGTTATCTCTGGTGTTATTGCATCTAATCATGGGGCCTTCTTGTACTTAATTTCACCTACTTTTCTTTCTAGTCCTTTTACTGTAAATTAATTTGTCGTGGGGTGTCTGGGAATTTTTTTCATTCTTCTCCACTTCTCTTCATATAATTCGTTTTCTCCTTCCATCACATCGCCTGGCAAGAGAGATAATACTTTTCTAGGGCATTTTCCTATACACGAACGATGGTTCTTCTATTTTTAAATAGGCTGTTTATGACCTGGTTGCATTTTATCTTTTTGGCCAATACATTATATACCAGCCTCCAAGGGTCTTCATTGTCTTCTTCCGTAACTCAGATTCTCCATGAGATTTCTCACAGCATTCTGTAATGTATTATTTCTTCTATGCTCCTCAACCATTCTNCGTAACTCAGATTCTCCATGAGATTTCTCACAGCATTCTGTAATGTATTATTTCTTCTATGCTCCTCAACCATTCTTTGCCTCTGCCCATCTGTTCTTTTCTTCATGTTTCTTAGTTTCCTGACCATTTCCTCGTGTTATCAAGTGTATTGCTCCACCATTTATTTATAGGATGCCTGGCTTAAACTTTCACATAGTAGCCTCGCATGTATCCTGAATCAACATTTTTATCTTTCGTGCACATTTTCGGTTAGTTATTCTCGGTAGCTCTGGATATTACTGACAAATACCTCGTGAATCCTCTTCCAGTCAACAGCTCGGTGGACATGTCGTATTCCTGACACTTACTGTGTCTCATGAGCTGGAATAAAATTCAGATCAACAACAGTAAGTATGTAATCACTAGTCGAATCTTCCATCACTGGGTTTGCAAACAGTCTGTATTCCTCCCTATAAGTAATCGTCATGAAAATCTGTGACTATGTGTCATGTGCATATGATACATTCGTCGGGAGGTTACCAGGTTCATTAGTGACATGGAGAATGTTCGCCAAAATATAATGATCAATCGCCAAGCAGTGTATACTTGTTATTCAGTGAACCATTGTCTTGATTTGCATTGACATTTATTTAATGATGAGTTTTTCCATCCCTAGTACAGTACTTTTAACCATTCATCTCACTTATCGAAACGAACTAGGTAATAATTCTAGTACTGGAAGTAGGACATTCCCAAGTAATGCAATGTCTTATCACTCAACTGAGTGCAGACATGACGATCAGACATAAGTTTTAAAAGTGTCATACAATTCAAATGGTGTTTCATGAGCCATGTCCGGGTCATAGGAATTTTGCCTGAAGAGATTATATTTCTTGGAAGTCCTATAATTTTGTCACATATGTACAGTTCTTGCAAGTACCACACACGGGAAATGTGAAAATCCATCACACCCTCCTCCACTTGAAAGCGCAGCACGTAGCATAAAATCCACGCAGGGTTTAAAACTCCACTGTGCCAGGTGGCTAGTCCGAGCCATGGGTCATCTTCCCCTGGTAGAAAACGGTGAACTCCAAACTTCAGGAACCAGGTCTCGTAGAAACCTTGACAAACCCAGGAGGCTCATTCGAGGGTAACATATTCGTTGGAAAAGATAATTTTTAAAAATATAAGGGAGGGGGTCACTGGTAACATTTTAAGAAACACGTAACAATTTTAACCCTTTTTTTNATAATTTTTAAAAATATAAGGGAGGGGGTCACTGGTAACATTTTAAGAAACACGTAACAATTTTAACCCTTTTTTTCATAATAATGCAACCATTTAGCTAATTGCATAAACTCCTTAAAACTCTATAAATCATAGCTCCTTAAAGNTTTTTTTCATAATAATGCAACCATTTAGCTAATTGCATAAACTCCTTAAAACTCTATAAATCATAGCTCCTTAAAGGATACATTTAAAAAATATAAATATTTGTATAGTATGAAAGAAACAACCTATTTGCGTAGTCATCTTTTTAAAACTTTTCGCAAGAAAATATTCATAATAATTGTATTACTTTTTTTTTAGTTTTAATACAAATATATGGATAATTAACAACATTTTATCCTAATATTAGAGATAAACAGAACTTTAAAAATGGGGTAGAAGGAGGGGTGGATGTGTCAAGGCCATCAACATCTAACATGGCTGACGAGATGGACACTGGCCTGCCTGGTGAGGGACGGTCGTGTNGGATGTGTCAAGGCCATCAACATCTAACATGGCTGACGAGATGGACACTGGCCTGCCTGGTGAGGGACGGTCGTGTCGGGGGCTTAGTCGAACCACCTGTCATCGAACACTGGTCCTCCTACATGTACATCTTTAAACGATTTTTTAATCTTTTTTTCAATAATTTTTTTGGGGATTTTATAATTTTTCTGCCATTTTTTTTAATTTTTTGGTTTCAAGGTCACAGTCATAGAGTTAAGGTCAAAGGTCAAGGTCACCCAGATCCAAAATAGCTGTTNTAATTTTTTGGTTTCAAGGTCACAGTCATAGAGTTAAGGTCAAAGGTCAAGGTCACCCAGATCCAAAATAGCTGTTGGATGACGTCACAACATGGCGGCCGGTACCGGTGTCAGGTGCCAGTTTTGTCCTATTTAAAATATATTGTCCCCGACTTGCCATATATACTTGCGGTAATCAAAAATTAAGATGGTATTGACTCGGCGTTTTTTTTNAATATATTGTCCCCGACTTGCCATATATACTTGCGGTAATCAAAAATTAAGATGGTATTGACTCGGCGTTTTTTTTGCAATAAAAAAGATGGACTAACATACGCACTTTTTGACGTCTCAATAATTCCCTGTTCCTGCAAATANGTTTTTTTTGCAATAAAAAAGATGGACTAACATACGCACTTTTTGACGTCTCAATAATTCCCTGTTCCTGCAAATATGATGCTATCTGCTTAAACATTTTCAATTTCGGTGCAGCAAACCGATAGGGGACAGAAACCACTGGTACATTATCTTTCAAATTTAAACGAACCGGAACCTGTCAACAGTGCCCTAATTTACGTGTTATAAAATCACTAAATTCCGCTTTTATTTTCACTATTTCTTTTTCAATTCCGTCATTATGTTCAAGTAACTAAATATTTCGCACTTACATCGGGTAACCTACCAATTTTACGGGAGTATCAGAAGCAAAACTAAAAGTTAAGCACCTTTTTATTATACCCAAACATTTCAGACCTAAAATAATATCATGAGACAATTTTTCTAATAAACGAAATTGTAATTTCCACGAGAAATTTTCAATCTTCATGTTTATGACAACCACGGCATTCGAACGAATCAAACCTCCGTCGGCTACAGAAAAAATTACATTTTCCCCTTTCTTTATCATAACAGTTCCCGCGGGATTTTCTCGCATCAACGTATTATAAAAGCATGACGCATAAGTGCTATGGAAGCACCCGAATCAATTAAAGCTGATACTTCAAGGGTACATATTTTTACCGGAACAAAATGTAAAATTTCCCTTTGCCGAAATATATTATTTACACAACCTACTCCAACAGGTTTTTTACATCTGAAACACGTAATAACTCTTTTTTCTTTTACTTAAGTGCTTTCCTCGTCATTTCCTGCATTATCCTTTTAGTTTTCCTGCCCTTTATCAGGTTCTTCCCGAGCTATATGGACTTCCTCATTTTTACCTTTATTTTTATATAAATATTTTTCAGTAATGTGATTTGTGCGAAAACAAATATTACACTGACGTTTTGATTTCCCCAGCTTTAACTCGCCTTCACCTTCTCTATGAAAATAATTTTCGGTGATACTTGTAGGAAAATGAATGTTGCATTGCCGTTTTACCTTTACTTCTACCTTACGGTTACATTCTCCCGCTGTCAATTCTACCTCGGTAAATAAGCTTAGCAATTCCTGAAATGTAGTGGGTTCTTATGCAAAGGTAAAAAACTTATTGTTTTCTGGAAGTAAGCTGTAAAATATAACTTCAACTGCATGTGACTCGTCGCATGGGTAATCTCAGCACCTCTACTAACTTAATTATTTCCGATACGTNATATAACTTCAACTGCATGTGACTCGTCGCATGGGTAATCTCAGCACCTCTACTAACTTAATTATTTCCGATACGTTCACTTTCATGGAAGCACCCTGTTATTGTGCTATTTCTAAAAATTTGCATCCGATATCTAGCGAGTGCTAAAGCAGTCCCTACTTGACTAAACATTTCCTGGCTAGACTGTGCAAACACCCATTTTTCTGTCATAGCCCGACTCACAACAGGTTGCAAAATCTCAGTAACTCTGAATAAGGACAGAGCATATATTAGACTAATAGCACATGCATTATACATTAAGAGCCAAGATCCCACTAGGAAAGAAACTACATTATCTACATTTTCTACAACTATAGATGTTAGCATTTATTCTATACTACTGGGTACATACTTTAAGATTTAAAAAAATGGAGAAAATTCAACCTCGGAAAATCCAGCAACGCCTTCCTTANATATAACTTCAACTGCATGTGACTCGTCGCATGGGTAATCTCAGCACCTCTACTAACTTAATTATTTCCGATACGTACTCTTTCATGGAAGCACCCAGTTATTGTGCTATTTCTAAAAATTTGCATCCGATATCTAGCGAGTGCTAAAGCAGTCCCTACTTGACTAAACATTTCCTGGCTAGACTGTGCAAACACCCATTTTTCTGTCGTAGCCCGACTCACAACAGGTTGCAAAATCTCAGTAACTCTGAATAAGGACAGAGCATATATTAGACTAATAGCACATGCATTATACATTAAGAGCCAAGATCCCACTAGGAAAGAAACAACATTATCTACATTTTCTACAACTATAGATGTTAGCCTTTATTCTATGCTACTGGGTACATACTTTAAGATTTAAAAAAATGGAGAAAATTCAACCTCGGAAAATCCAGCAACGCCTTCCTTACGGACAAGTCCTCGCAGCAACTGCTGCAAAACATCAATTGAATCATCTGCATTGTACGCGATGCCCGCATTCTTCAGTACAGTCTGAAGCGATTCTTTTGTTAAGGACTGGACCCGCGAAGTCCCCACAGCTCTTGTGGCAACTGAAAGCATCCTTGGTATTACTGATTGCATTTACAAAATTTAAAGTTTTTTCACTTCTCCCTAAACGTCCTTCACAAGCCACACAAGAAAAGGAGTTCAATTTGACTTTTCCCTCACTAACGGGAGAAGAGTGGCGCAGCTTTCTGTCTACTTGCAACGGACAGCCTCCGAAGCATGAGGCAGTCGATATGTGCTTCACCCCCTTCAGTATTTGTTTTTTTTTTTTTAATTTGACCTTTATGTTTTTACGTATAGCAGAGAAACAACCGTCAGGAGGTGGTGTACAAAAACTAAGATAAAACTCCGAAAAAACCTTTATGAAATTATTTTATATATATCCCAAAAAATTATTTTACCAACTTTTACATACGACCAACAGGGTCATCACAAACATTTGTAAAAATCTTTAACAAATTATCTACGAAAGTGTATTCAAAAAAATTAATAAAGTTAAAACACACTAAATATTAAACGTTACGTGTGTTACGAAATGTATATAACATTTGCATTCTCTCGTTCCCTACTTCACCCCTCCCCCATAAAACGTAGGATAATTCCTCCATAATGTCTGTCCCCTGATGTCTAGTTCTGTCTGCCTTCATAAGTCCCAGAAAGTCTATGTATACAAGAATTCTGGGTTTTCGAAGCACTTGATTCTTCTATATATCGTCATTGGTCAGTTCAAAACCCCGCCTCGCCATGTGGCAGAAATGTCATCTGTTAGAGCGGGTGTAGGAGGGGAATGGGAGGGGAGCGATAGCTGTGCCGCACAACCACCACACGTATACTGTGTACCATATAAGAAGGCCACATTCTTGACAGTTTACAATCGCCGCGCCTTTTCGTTTATGTATCCATTCGCCATCAACTGGTGTGTCAAGTATAGGCTTTGATGCGGCGAGTCAGCGCGTCCAGGAGGTGCTGCTACGTGTGGCAATTGGTGAACTGCTTGGGTGGCGCTGCATTCGTAAACGGAGCTTGGTGGACGTGTGTAGGGTTGTTCGTAAACGCTGTACACGGAATATATCTTACTTTAAAAATTATACAGAGCTCACGGGAAAATAAAACCATTTGTATATGCAAGTAAATACNTTCGTAAACGCTGTACACGAAATATATCTTACTTTAAAAATTATACAGAGCTCACGGGAAAATAAAACCATTTGTATATGCAAGTAAATACGTTATTTTGAAAACAATAAAACAATAATATATATCTGGGTGTAGTTCGGGATATGGATAACAGATGGCGTGGAAGGGCGTGTTGTAAAATATGGTGCGCCTATCCCTCACAAGATGGCAGCACATGGTTGGAGAGTCTGGAAACTTGAAAAAGGTTTCTATTTTTTCGTTAAATTTGGATACAGATCGTTTTATTGTGCATCTCATTTTGAACACCTATACATTACTATTTTATCACGAAGTTTTGTTTCTAAAACTAAAAACTGCTGTTTTATGACCACGTAAAATAAAATGTATTAATTAATCTATGAACTCTTTCTTATCCGCGTATTTTCTGCTTGTCTGATGTGCGTCGGCACTGCTCTCAGAATAGCCAACTTAATATTAATTTCTGTTCGTTCGTGCATCAGCTGATACAGGATTTTGTAAATGGGACGTTGTTTGTTTTTAATGCTTTAAAATGCCACTCACTGACTGTCAGAATATGGCCTTCTTATATTAAATGAACTATACCAGTTCTTGAATGACCCGTTATCCAGCTGCGCGCGACACCCGCTGCTCCGACGAGGGCCTCGGTTCTCCGGCATCGCCAGGTATGGTAATTTCGGTATACATTCATGAGAGTTTATTTACTTTACACGGGGGAAATTTCACAACCCGTCGCATGTTTATAAACAATATTAGTTATTAGGTTAATATATGAAAGTATATTATGTATTATGTACGTTTTAAGTAAGCCTTGCTAAGTTAGTAAGAATTTTTCTGCGATATTGTTATGCTTGCTAGAGTTAGTTTTAATTTAAAATACATTTATTTTGCCTTGGCCCTTGACCCCCTAATGACTAACACCTTCCACCAACCCCATTTTGTAATTATGGATTTAACTTGAAATATGTAAAATAGAAAACCTGTGTAAGTAACTGACCCACGCCATACCAGTTAAGGATTGCCGAGAGCAGCATGACCAATTCCTATGTAATCTTGCAGATGTACAGAAGTGTGTAATTGTAGGGGAATGCAGATGTGTTGGAACTGTGTGCGCAGGAAAGCTGCGAGGGGCACCCGTGGCTGATCGAGCCAGGGCCGGCGCGCTACCTGTACGTGAAGCTGCGAGGGGTCGCTCTGAGCAGCAACAGGACCGCCGGGTCGGAAGGCTGCGACACCGCCAACCGCATCTCGCTGCGCTCGGGCAGCAGCGTTCACGTGGTGGTGTGCCCGCGGCCGCCGCCGGAGCGCCGCCACCACGTCGTCGAGGTGTTCAGCGAGGGCTGGGCGCCGCCCCCCGGCCCGCTGCACCACCGCCCCCACGCCGC
>NQII01004330.1:72682-98822 GCA_002778355.1 Clitarchus hookeri | reverse complement strand
CCACCGCCCCCACGCCGCCCCCGTGCTCGTCGAGTTCCTCGCCGCCGAGCCGGGCTTCTACTCGCTCAGCTGGCTCGAGCTCGCGCGCAGGTCTGCACCTGTCTCCCGCTGCTGCGTCGCTCTTCTTACCGCCTTGCTTGCTTCGTGCACTCTCTCTGCATGTATCCTTCTACAGAGGACCTAGGCCTTTTACGAAAACTAACCGGGCAGCATTGGTTCGCTTGGTCATGTGATAAGGTCAGTAGGATCATTACCGGTTTACCAGGTAGTTTACAAATGCTGCAAATGAAATTCGGAGTTGTGATGAAGAACTTTGAAAAGTAAACGCAGGAAGATCTTTGCCATTTGTTGAACTATGTGCTCAATGATTAAGAAGACGAAAATAAAGAATATTTAATATATTTATTTGCACACGGTCAGAAAATGGTGTGCCAAGTATCACAAATACAGTACTGTAAAAAATTATTATTTAACTTATATCATACATCTATAAGTGGTTTTATGCTCATCTGGCGACATTATTATTTGGAAAACAACTCCCATGTTTTCATCTAATAAAAATATATCATTTTCCAATATTATTTCGTCTGTGCACATGCCACAGCGACAAAGCACTTTTGTATATTTACTTATTTTCGAGCCATTTCGCGTTTCTCGTCTGCTGGCCGCAGTTTACCTTGCGGTCTACCACGCTTAGCTCAATGTTGATAGAGTAAAGGATTCAGTTAACTCAAAAGTGTCTTCGATTGCGGGTAAAGTTTACTCGACCGAGTTTCCGAACGGGCAAAGTTAAACTTTTAACCTTATCAGATTAACCTAGTTAGTTTTCGTAAGTGCCTCTAGTAAATAAAATCCATGTGTCCATGATGTGTCACTGTGATATGTTCTGTAACATAAATACCAAATACTGCAAAATACAGATGGGGACAGCTATATACCTACTGCATTTAAAGTGTAGTATAAGGCAAGCCACAGTGCGAGCCTAGCAGCGTGGTGTGACATTACTACATATTTATTGTATTCGTTACACACATTTCAATGTGCATAACTCTGTTATCACGCCACGCCTCATAGGGCAGCACCGTCGATTTGTCTCGCGAAAAAAGAAAAGCTGTCCTGTATTGTCTTTTAAAGTATGTATTTGGAGTGGAGAGTTTTGGACGGTTCTTCAACAGCGGGGTTTTGAGAGCCGATGAGGGCGAAACTAGGTGAGTATGGAGCAGCGCTGTAATACAAAGGCGGGGAAAACGGGAGATCTCGGAGAAAACCCGCCTACCTGCGGCATCGTCCGGCACGATTCCCACATGCGAAAATCCGGGAGCGGCCCCGCCGGGAATCGAACCCGGTTCGCCTAGGTAGCAGGCGAGTAGCCTAACCACTACAAAACCATGGCCCCTTACGTATTTGGAAATACATTACAAAGACTAAGACAATAGAAACAGATTTTGCTTCCTGCTGAGAATTACTTTTCCTAGTTTGCTACTAACGTTACTGTATACATTTCAGGCAGTGTTTGCATTGAACTATACGCAGTTAAATGTAGGATTTTGTTTTAAATATTGATACCAAAAATGTTTATTTAACTGCACACCAGCTATACTTAAGCACTTCTCAAGAATGCCTCTGAAATAATTACCTGTTCCAGCATCAAATGTAAAAGTTGGAGAATTAAATTCTGTAAAGAGAGCCAGGCTTGTCAATCTGCTAACAATCTTGATCAGTAACTTATAATATTTAGGGAATTCGGTTATCATTGTAGTTGTCAGACACCCAGTGTATAATTATGCACAGAGATAAAAAAAATGAGTTGTTAAGAGCTGTTGCAAAGTCGTCATTTTAACAAAGGCGTTTTGTACAAAAATGTCTGGAACACTGGCGCAATAGCAAATTAACTCTTAAGAACCACACTATAGTGTATCTGTTGCAGTGTTCGGTTTCGTGTCTCAGTGTTGTTAGAAGTATTGTTATGCTGGGCTTAGCGAGGTATGCTCAGTTGTTTTGTTTTACGAAACAGAAAAGTGCTGAACTGGGCGCGAGAGGCGAAAAAGAGAAAGTCTGGGTCCGGTCCGATCGAGATTCGATGCAATGATTTTACGCAGACAGGCCACTGCAGAATCTCCCCAATAACGAGCCCATCATCATCTAAATTCACTGACCCTCTCCTCCACAAGCCACAACTACCTTTATCTGCCTGAGGAGAGTATGGCTTACGAGCGAATAGAACCACGCACCTTCGAACCCCCTTGTCGGTCGCAAATCAGATTCCCTTTTCTTATCATGCATATATCTTTACCTTCCCTGGACGTGTATGCCATCTGTCCTTTCGCTTCCCAGGATGTGTGCTCCACATTTCTTTTAGGACTATCTCCTTGCTGGCCCAGCGAACCAAAACACACCTCCTTCCAGTCACCTGGTCTCTGCTCACTCCTTCCTTCGCATCTCCAAGTCTTGCTGGCACCCATTACTTTGAAAGCATACACAAAAATTAAGCACTTAGTTCAGGTTCATCTCCTTTGAGCAGCCTTCACCTAATATCCTTCCACACGAATGTGAATCACGAACAAAGGGGGCCGAGGGGGAAAGTTTTTTGAACTTCTGCAAAAGTTTCGCACTTGAGACTTCATCATTTGTTTCGTTATCGCTGTTTTCGTATTAAAACAACATATTGCATAGTAAAATTAATGATCGACGTAATTTTAATAAGTTTTCGCTTGACTTCATTTATGGTTTCGTATTCCTCTGAAAGAGCATATTGTAATAACATTTGGAGAAATTAAGTTAGTGCCTTCAAACTATCGATGCCCATACTCAGTATAGCTGCTTAACTGCGTGTAGCTGCCTGAATAATAATAAATAATTTCTTAAAGTAATCTGCTCCTGGGTTTAAAACATAGCGGTCATTGTGGTTGCCACTAAGTTCTCTCTGAATATTGCCACTACCCCACATAGTGGAAATCACTTCGTTGCAACTTCTCGAAAAGCCACAACTGGTTTTTGTACAACCTCATACCATTCAGGACGCCAAAAAATTATATTTGATATCAGTTTATTTCATTATTGCTCTCTAACTTTAATTTAAGTGGGTAAAGCAGAATGACAATACCTCAGTAGCATCAGGCTTTAATCACCGAATTGAATGAAAACTGCCTCATGTTACTGTCGCCGTTGCTTCCCTTGAGTTTTAAACCACTAACTTCAGCCGTGCTTGTTATCATTCAACCAGAAACTAATAACTCATTATCAGATAATAACTAATAAATTTGCAATTTCATACCCTACATTTCCGTCCGTTAGGTCTGTTCACAATACATCACTGACATTAGCAGATGAATTCGCTGCAAGTCACTTTATAACTAAATTCAATAACAGGAAATGTATTCGTTGCTGCATTCAATGCCCTTTATAGATCCAGAGATCCTCGAGTGTGGTGAACAGAAAGTGCTTCCCTGAAGACATTATGTAAATTGACGATTGTTTGAAGTGTGAATTATAGCCACATACATGCAAAGCAAAATATCAATACATTCGAATGCACAGCTTAATCATCGTCATAATTTTGAGATTTTGGCAACATACATGACTGTAGGAACCGAAAATAACAACCCAAAAATGATTACATAAACACCATGTCGGTGCCAGCATTGCATTTTATTCGAATTTCTGCGTCTGCAGCAACACACTGTGCACTGATTTGCTTTTCGTTATGAGTACTGCATGCACATTAAACACCATTTTACAATCATAGTGTTTGATAATTACGAGCATTTTATCAATATTTTGTAGATTTAAATGTGATTGTTCTTAGGTCCCTTATAAACTTACTGACCACAATTTTTTTAACCAAAATATTACAGACGAAATTAATTTTTATAATTACATAACAAAATAATTGCTTGCGTGGAGCTAGTTGACTTCTTGTGAGACTGCTAGATACTTCATTTTTATTATAATCTATNAACAAAATAATTGCTTGCGTGGAGCTAGTTGACTTCTTGTGAGACTGCTAGATACTTCATTTTTATTATAATCTATTTTTTTTTACTTATGCCGAATTGTCGAGAAGAAAGTTGGTACAACGAACTTAACAGCAATAATTAATAGAGCTATTTTGATTAAAAAAAAAATTGTGATCTTAAATTGTGCTTATATTTATTCACTCCCGAGCTATTAGGTAACAATTTTTCCTGTGNAACAAAATAATTGCTTGCGTGGAGCTAGTTGACTTCTTGTGAGACTGCTAGATACTTCATTTTTATTATAATCTATGTTTTTTTACTTATGCCGAATTGTCGAGAAGAAAGTTGGTACAACGAACTTAACAGCAATAATTAATAGAGCTATTTTGATAAAAAAAAAAATTGTGATCTTAAATTGTGCTTATATTTATTCACTCCCGAGCTATTAGGTAACAATTTTTCCTGTGANAAAAAAAAAATTGTGATCTTAAATTGTGCTTATATTTATTCACTCCCGAGCTATTAGGTAACAATTTTTCCTGTGAGCCCATTCCAACTTAATAGGTACATTTAGAGTACCAGAAGAGTAGACTATGCTAAAAGTTCCAGGAAGTGTAGGGCGTCGCATGGTCAATACTCGGCCCAGTGATGTATGTTGTGTTGTTGTAGGCGCCCCGTGCTGCCGCCCGGCAGCTTCGTGATGGACGACTGCGTGCAGCGCTGCCCTGAGCTGGACGCCTGCATCAACGTCAGCCTGTGGTGCGACGGCGTGCCGCACTGCCCCTCCGGCTACGACGAGGCGGCTCAGCACTGCTCGTGGCTGCTACGCCAGCCCGCGCTGCACCTCGCCATCGGCGCCGCGCTGTCGATGCTGCTGCTCTGCTGCGCCACGGTGGCGGCGTGCCGCGCATGCGCACGCCGGCGCCGCCGCGTCAAGAGCCTGGCGCCCGCCATCGGCAAGGAGGTCATCTGCTGACACAGCGACTCGTCCGTGCGCTACGTGGAGGTGGACCGCGTCACCACGGTGTGACGGCGGCCGCGCGCGCGCATGTGACTGGGGCTTGGCACTCGGAGGCCGCTTCACANGTGCGGCGGGCGTGCGAGCGGCGGCTGCTTCACTCGCCTGCAGCTCTAGTTGCCTTGTTCCTTCCCGGGGTAGGCGGGCGCCCACAGCACGGTGCTCGTTCTGCCTGCCCTTTAGCCGAGTATCAGGGGATACGTCCCCGGCGGGAGTAACTTAGATAGCCTGACAGCATTGTTCGTGGGACCTTCAAAGCACTGATTTTACACCATTTTTGGGCGTAGACAACCACATCGTGATAGCGGAAGGCGATTTTCCTAACGTAGTTATGAAAAAGTATGGCTATATTAATAAATAATATATGCCGATGTTTTTAAAGAGCATTAATACAGCGAATAATTTAGTAAAAATGCTTGGATTACATCACTGCCATAAAGTTTCCAATCAAATTTTACCAAGTTTTTTTTTTCAAGTGAATAATCTCTGTTTGCTGGAAGTCTTTCTTAATGGAATGCATCAAGTAAACCAGTACAATTTTCACTACGCTGAATTCCCAATTAAATGCATAAATATTCCTGCTTAAAGTTGAGTTGTTACAATAAGGAATGTCAAAATTATTTTTACTTTTGCATCATTGTATGAGCAGCCTAAGTAATGATAGTATTATAAATCCACAATTTTTACACCAAGTCTCAATCCACGGCAGGTTTAAAGATTAACGATAGAATAATGTACTTGCAATTATAAATTTTAAACTACGTAGCTTTGTCTGCTGTCTGCACATTGCCCATTGTTTAAGCAACTACTGGACATCCGCCGTACATATGAGCTGCTGGAATTTTTACAACATTATACACTATAAAACAATAACTTGTGAACGAGGCCATCTAGCTTTAAAAGAAATAAGTGATATGGGTGTCAAGCAGCAGGCAAATATTTTGTCTTTAGAAAATAGAAAAAATATATATATTGGTACGAAGCACCGTTTAATTTTGTAATCATTTCATACGGGGACACAAGCGCACACATACATACACAGGTCAGTAATTACCCTTTTTGTAACACGCAAAAGAAAATAATAACCCTCTTAAAAAAATGTACCACGGACTGATGCAAAATATCTATTTATTCTACTGCAAAACGGAAACTTATGGAATTGTTTTAGCTGTTGGATATAAATAAATGCCTGATATTTTGATAAGCAGCTCTCCTTGAATTTTGTAAAATAACCTTTCCAGAGAACATTTAAATATTAGTTTATTCAAAAACTTTTAGCTTCCCTTGTTTAATTTTTGTAAATGCTTTGTTTTATATGTGTGTTTCAAAAGCCGTGAAAATTCAAGCGTGCAAAACTATGGATCTACATTTTTTTTTTATTTGTTACAAAGAACTTATTTAATGTGTACAAATTCAAGAGCATTTGACATAAATATAAAATAATCTATTTTTTCGCTATCCAGAACTCTTCAAATACATCTCCGTTAGAGTGACTTGCTCGCTATACGCCTTGTCATTAGCTTGTCATTAGTCGTCAGCTGATATGTCTCACTAAGGGCCTTGGTCCGTATGCGGCTGCGAGAGGAAAGAACGGATATGGACATAAAGCCTAATCCACAATACATTGTCCGCTGTCCAATGGTCCGCGGACACACTGTGTCCGCGGACGCATGTCCCAGCGTACGTTTCTAGACTAGACATCCAAAGGTAAGCTGTCAGACATTGGCACCAGAACGCACATAATTTTGCGCACCAATAAATCGTATGCAATTATTAATAAATTTTCGTTTTCAGCGTATTTAGTTTTTTTTTTCATTCAAGTTATATGATTGGTTACTTTTCAATTTTAATTTAATTAAACTTTTCTTGGTTTTTTTTTTTTTTTTTTTTTGAGTCAGTACTTTTTGGGTTTTTATTTAATAAAGTTTCGTTTTCGCGGCTACGGCTAGGTTTCGAGATTGACGCGTTCGCTATTGACAAGTATGCCTTTGTACATGTAACATATTTTTTTTTTTCAATCTTCACGCCTCGATATAAATACAGAATTAGGGTAAATGTGGGAGAGATGCCCCACCTAAGGGAAAAGAAATCGTTACAAAATCAGACAATAACTTAACAGGACTGTTAATTTTTTAAAATACAGTCAACATAATTTAAAAATTAAAAGAAAAAATATTCGGTATCATGACACACCTGTTAAAATATACAATAAAAATATAAATGCGAACATACGTATTTAGGCCATCTATCCCCTGCTATGGGAGATATGCCCCACCCTATGTGGGAGACATTCCTCGTGTTGGAGAGATGCCCCACAAAAAAAGACTTACTAAAATGTGCAATATGATAACAAAACCTTGTTGTTGAATTCACTTAATCAAGTAAATGGTTGGCCATAAACCCAAATTAAAAGTTTTAATTTTTTCTATTGTACTGCATCTTCATTTTTTGGCGTTTTGCTTACCGGCAGCAAATTTTACGCTGGGAGTTATGCATAATGCAAGTTTCGTGCAACCACGTTTCACATGAAACACATTGAATCCAGTCTACTTTCTCTTTTGTTTGAAAATAGTTTTCCCAGCGCTCACCACACATTTCGTTTCCTTATTCATCTGAGTCACTCATCCTGAATGCCAAAACTTTATGTACTTCTACTTGTTGAGCTTTCCTTTTCTTTGACGACTTCCCTGTTTTATTTTTTGCAGCTTTCTTTGTTTCCAATTTATTGTTTCTTTCTCCACTTAAAATAAGTTCTGCAGATTGCTTTCGCATTTTCGTCCCAAGCTTGGGGACTGTAGGTATTGGACTCAACTCCATCAAATGCTTCATTGGTGCTTGCTTTGTGAGAACAACATTGTCAATCTGTGATTGGTCAGAAATCGTAGATTCAGAAGCTGATGAATACGTCCTAAGCCCGGGGTTTTAAATTCCGTTACCTACGGTGACTGAAGTTGTGACGAAATCATTGGTCCTAGTCAGCAATACCGAGGAACAGTAAGGTGCAGATGGCCTACCAAATTCTTAAGCCTAAGCTCATCCGTCAGTTCAACAAATGTGTCTGCAACCACATTTCCTGTTTTGTGCCTCCTAGAAACTGTTGGGGGTGTCTGAGTTAAACACCTCATCTTCTTCAACAGATTTATCCAGATCAACATTTGAAATATCATAAATGATGCTGAAACAGTGTTCTGGCACTGCATTTGGATTGAACGGACATATTCCTTCAGCACGAAAACCAGCAGTGGCAGTATCAATAGATAGATGCAGCTCTCGTCCAAGCCTTTCAGATAAGCACTCCCGCCTGCAGTNAAACCAGCAGTGGCAGTATCAATAGATAGATGCAGCTCTCGTCCAAGCCTTTCAGATAAGCACTCCCGCCTGCAGTCTTGTGATTTTTCTGTTCTTCTCGTGAAGTATCCAATTGGAAGATTCTTGTTTAAAAATTGTTTTCACGGGCTTGAAAAAACTGTGATCAAGAGAGTGAAGTGCCTGTGTGGTGTGGCTTAGAACGCAAAGAATTAAAACGTCATTTTCGTCAGTTAACTCGAGTAATTATAAACTTTTTAGGTGAGAGAGGTGTCCGTCTAAAATCAAGAGGATTAAAATGTGCCTTCAGCAGTACAGCATGCGATAACTGTTGCATTCTCTCCTTTTTCACTTGATGTCAGGACATGTACATCTTTCACACCCTTTGTTGCGATGACTCTTCCTGGCTTGTTATTAAGCTGCAAACCGGATTCGTCAATATTAAAACTTTTCTGTGGCTTTTCGAATGTCTGATGTTCTTTGTAAACGGTCTTTAAAATATATAAAAAAAAAACTTTGGCTTTTTCTTTTGACATGCCATTACTTCTTGCTAGCGAAAGCCCTTCTGCCTGCCTGATNAAACCAGCAGTGGCAGTATCAATAGATAGATGCAGCTCTCGTCCAAGCCTTTCAGATAAGCACTCCCGCCTGCAGTTCTTCTCGTGAAGTATCCAATTGGAAGATTCTTGTTTAAAAATTGTTTTCACGGGCTTGAAAAAACTGTGATCAAGAGAGTGAAGTGCCTGTGTGGTGTGGCTTAGAAAGCAAAGAATTAAAACGTCATTTTCGTCAGTTAACTCGAGTAATTATAAACTTTTTAGGTGAGAGAGGTGTCCGTCTAAAATCAAGAGGATTAAAATGTGCCTTCAGCAGTACAGCATGCGATAACTTTTACATTCTCTCCTTTTTCACTTGATGTCAGGACATGTACATCTTTCACACCCTTTGTTGCGATGACTCTTCCTGGCTTGTTATTAAGCTGCAAACCGGATTCGTCAATATTAAAACTTTTCTGTGGCTTTTCGAATGTCTGATGTTCTTTGTAAACGGTCTTTAAAATATTAAAAAAAAAACTTTGGCTTTTTCTTTTGACATGCCATTACTTCTTGCTAGCGAAAGCCCTTCTGCCTGCCTGATGCTTAATTCTGCGTTTCTTTCTATAAATGACCAAAAAAACATGCTGAAAGTGAGGTTAGAACCCACAACCCTTGTAATGATAGTCCGTACTCGTAACACTACTCCAAATTGCCTTGAGATCAAAGGAGTTATTTCAATGAAGAAATCGTACTATGTGCAGCTCTTAACAATTACGCCTGCTTGCCTTGCGTTCGCAAGTGTTATTTTATAGTGCCTAAGCAGAAATATTACTGTGTGCACGTAATAGGATCATATTTGTAGCATATTTATTAATTAATATGTCTAACATTTGTGCAAGTGTTCGACAATTGATTATCCACTCATTCAAAGTAAAAAAAACAACACTGAAATTATTACCCAGCCTAGGTTTATCTTAAAATAAGTTTTTATTAAATTTCGTTTATAATTTTTAATAAGCTTCAGTAATTTAAAGTTACTCGTTAATAATAAAGCTGTCATGAGAATCTTCTGTTAGTGCAATTTACAGAATTGCTTAGCGTACATATTTCGGGGCGTCTCTCCTATAGTCTACTGAAGCATCTGTCGTTTTGTGTGGCAGAGATGCCCCACGGGAATTTAAAACTCGTGTATAGAGCAATATGGCCGCGATAGAGGTTACGTTCGCTGCAACGAACGTAGTTACACCTCACGTTCACAAAACGCACGATTTGCATTTATTGTGTACGAGACATACGTCCAGCATACACACAATATTAAAACACAATACACGTAACATATTTAGTGACTTTTTTTAGAGAGAAATTGACTAACAAACACAAAACATCTACATAACTTCGCATGGCTCGTTTAGCGCCGACTGGAAGGTACACACGCTGCTATGCAGACCACGCGCCTGGTGGGAACTCTGTGAATTAGATAGGCTGAGGCATCTCGCTCACATTTACCCTATTTACATCTACCTTATTGAGCACGCTATACTGCAAATAAAACAAACAAATGCATTATGCTAACAACTTGGGACTCATCCGTCCGCGGACGAAAGTAGGCGTTGGTGAATGACCTTGGGACATGGGACCTTGGGGCATTGCGAGCGCGAGCTGTGACGTCAGAGAGTTGCGTGCGCCAACCAGCAGTTAGGTGAAGAACTATCATGTCCTAGGCATAACTCAGATGCTTTGTCGCTCTCTGCGACGTCCAACTTCGCATCTTCACTCTAAGTTACCTATATGAGTGGCATCAGTCGCTGAAAGTCAGTCAGTGAACTTGGAAGAACGACAGAATGAATTCGGTACCAATGTCTAGAAGTATTGAGATTAATTTAAATTCCGCTGCTGAAGCGAATAGATTAGTTAGATTCAAAGCCATTAAATAACCATTACGCCGCCACTGGTTTCCACTGTTGTGGACATTTTGACTACCGTGGGTCCAGAATGTTCCCTTCTCTGAGCAGTCCTCTTCCCTCACAGCGCTGTAGATACAAGAAAAGCAGAAAATAAACGTGCAACGATAAAAAATTGTAATATATATATAAATTTGGAGACAAATTTATTATGCTGTTTGCGAACTGTGTTGTTTTCCGTGTGCTTGTTCATATTTGTCGTTTTTTGTATCCGTGTCTTCTTTTTGTGTTTGGTTGTTTTCTATTGAAAGATTTGTCTTGATCCTTAAATATGTTTCTTCTTTATTATTTATTTTCTGTGTTGCCATTCTTTCAGTTTTTTTTTTTTTTTTTTTTTTCATACTCTTGATTCTGGCATATTTTATGTGATAAATCGACAACTGTGTTATTCGTTTCCTTTTAATTGTTGTACTGGGGGTTCTTGGAAATATTTTTTATTGTAAATTATTTTTAATTTTTTTTTGGGGGGGGGGGGATTTTTATATCCGTCTGTGATTAAATATTACATTTTTATTTCTTCGTTACCATTTTTCAGCAATTTTTGGTAAAATTTTGTTTCCAATTTTAATATGTATTAATATGTATTCTATCACTGCACATCTTTTATGGTTTTGCTGTTTTCCTCATAATCAGCTACGGCAATGGGGATAGTCCAACGAACTTTTGTGTCTGATGGTATGGGCCGGTCTCTGGATCACAACAGTTTTTATCTCATTACGCCCCATACCGTGGACGGATGTCGGCAGTACCGCAAAAGCTGGAATGTTACAAAAAATGAATAGGCCTTCATTAGGAGACGCTTAAACTTGCTTGAAAATGTGAAACAAGTCTGGGGAGACTGAAAGTTGTACTTTTGGAACAGCTGTTTTCTAGAAAAGGATGCCGAAAGGACTGCTGAGTGAAAATTTGCGAGTGGGACTACTGAGATCTCTTCCCGATACTATCGGTAATTGTCCAATTGGGATCAGAGATGTAACAACTAGGGGGGGGCCATGGTGTACTGTGCCTCTCACTAAGTTTAGTAAAGGGCGCCAGAGTAAGAGTAAATGGACATCCAAACTGTTTTTTTTTTTTTTTTTTTTTTTTTTTTTTTTTTNAACCGAGATACGTTGATATAAAGTACTAAATCTCTATCGTTATAACCTATTTCTGATACTCATATACAGCTTTACTTCTGGGTTGTAGACTTTCCTCTATTATACAGTACGCAATTTAGGTTTTCGTCGCACAAAAATGAAATATTTAGGAGTAGCAAAAATGTATAGAGAGGAACACCTTCCCAACTTCACGATTTTATTCATGAAATCGTTATTTTATGTGGCAATCAAGGAATCATCAGCATGCAGTTGCAGACATTATGAAATGTTGTGACGAGTGTGACAATTTCAAAAAGGTAAGGAAATTTAAATGGTCGAGGTCACCGAAACGTCTTTAAGCCGCTAGGATACGGTTACAGGCACAGACCCACTCAGAAAATGTTTTTTTCTCTCCTCATGTTAATGAGGGAGAAACTCAAGCAGAGTCATAGGTCAGCCTGTGCTGTTCTTGTTTGGACCCCAACAGTTTGACTACTAAGGAGTCTACCATCCGATCGCCATCTTCGAGATTGCCCTTGACTCAAACACAGCCTGAGAAACAGATACTCCTTTCGGAAAACCAAGCTTGGGGACAGCCTTGGAGTTTCCCAGTTTTGTTAACCTCCATACTACGGAGGTCACCCAGCAATGCATCAAAGAGGCAGTGGGTTCAATTGACCTAGGAGGGACTATAATGGGCTATAAACATGTCCAAACGTATAGGGACATACGAGTGTATATACAGCCATTACGACCATACTTTTGTTATTTTAACGTGGCGCTCTTAGCCATTTCGGCCATTCCGCGCCCCGGCCGCCCTTTCGGCAAGGGAGAAAGATCACGCCTTCTCATCGCAGGAGTCCCAGCTTTTCACCTGAGGTAACCAAAATCGTAGCCCCATCTTGATACACAAGTTCCAACAGGAACACCCTTCCACAAGGCCTGAGACCCTCGTGCTCACATTACCAAGCGTATGGTCTGGCCGGACCACTATCCGGACCCCTAACGTCTTACCAGGATGACACCGGAGCAGGTGCCTGCTCACCGCTCGGCCCTTCTTTAAGAGACGTATGGGGACAGCAAAATTTTACGGCTTCAATGACCTGTAGGTAAGACTCCACAGTCCCCAGCGTACTTGAACCTCAGCTATGTTTTCGTTGGCTGCTTCCGCAGTACGTATACTCAAAACCCGAATCAGTGATACCAGTCAGTGAAATACCAGTCACTGAAAGACACTTAAGAGGCTATTGCAGACTAGTCAATCAGTGTAAGAATTGGGAGTCAGAGTCATAGTGTGATATTCATGATCATGCCCGGAAATACGACGTAAGACGTGCTTTTTTTTTTTTTTTTTTNACTCATACTTGCGATTGAATCTTTAATAATGTCCAAGCAATAAATTACATGAAAAGTGTGTTTCCCGATTTTAAAATAAATACATTTCTTTAATAATTCGCAAATCATTGTAGAGATGTGTGGAATCGTACCACGACAAGAAGTGCATCACATGTTCGCAAGGCGACCGCTCTAACCATTACTCCGTGCGCCCAATTAATGCTGCTTTAAAAAATACAATATCAAACTAATAGCAGTCGTTTCGTCATTAAAAAATATTTCGTCCTTCGATAATAAATTAATATCGTGGATTTAAACCGCATTGTAAAGTTTAAAATGCGACATGTTTACATGTAACCTCAATTTTATAATGTCACGAAGCGACCCCTAAAGCAGTGAAATTCGGCCACTATAATAATCAGAATAATGCAACTAATTTCAAGTGGAGTTATTTTCACCCATTGATTTGGCTCCATTTTAACTTTTTTTTTTTTTAAGTTTAGCCCATTTTACCTCACACCAAGCAGCACGGGATTCACGGATTGCTTTTTCTAAGAATTATTACCAATTTGGAGTTGTCTAGGGCATGTCTAATAAACTGTGATGCGGTTAACAAAAATAACTGAAACTACACATGTGTAAATTCTGGCTTGTCCTCAAATGAACTTGAACATTTTCTGGTATTTGTCTGCAGCTTTACAAATACTGTTGCAACTCAAAATAAAATGCTTGTCGCAACACTTGAAACAGTATCTTTTTTTTTCCATGATTTACTTTCTGATATTAAAAAGATAATTCACTTATTAAATTTTTCAGACACAGACAACGACCGCACGTATAAATGTTGGAAGTCGATATATTGTTGGAGATGAAACAGGCTGTGGCTACTTCAACTATTGTCTTTTCGCTCCTAGACTTGACTATGGCTGTAGTCGAGGCCTGCTGAAGGCGCCGGGGGGGACTTCTAGTTGACAAAAGAGCATCGTAAAGGAACGGCAGCCCACCGCCATCTTGCCCCGTCTCGCCGCTCGCTCGCCCACGCACACGTAACGCACAGGACACTTGCTCAGCTACGCACTTCACCACGATGGACCAACGCCGCGTATTTCTACTCGCTTCCGTCGACTAACGAAGCACTAGCCGAGTGTAGGTAGTTGAAACACTTGTAGAGTAACACTAAACGGACGGCTCGCCCTCCAAAATAAAGCGTGGCTGGTGTCTTTGAAAGACGGTCGCTTTATCGGCGTGTTTACTGGACCATCATGCCTGGAGGTCTGCATCTACTTGGATTATTCACGTCCCCTTCTCGGGTGGAGAGGATTGTCTTGAATATCATGACTGGGTAGCTAAGTATGTAGTCTATTGTTCGTAATTCGTCCCCAAGCGCTAATCCAAGGAAGTTCGACAAACTTTATTTGCCGTCCTCGACCATAAATCCAACAGTTGTAGCAATTTTTTTTTTTAGCAATGCAAGGTAGCATTCTGTCGGCCACTTTAAGTTGTTATGTGGTATTAAATTAACGATATCGCGTGCTTCCATGATTTCCGCTGCTCAAACGGCATCAGTCACGCTGGCATTTCCAGAGGGGAGTTTTGTTATTGTCGGTGGGTCACTGGTGACCAAGTCACCGCTGCGTGTGTGCCAACACGACCTCAGAACTCGGCGAGATGCAGTCTCAACTCGCACCAGTGACAGAGGCTAGTAACTGTGATCGTCTCTTCTACTGCAGTCGGCGCAGGGTTCTTTAGCTATATTGACAGTTCCACAGATAATATCCATGTTTCATTTATAAAGAGATTACGATAGTTTAAAGTTAATGCGTTTAAAGTGTTCGTACGACTGATATTGTAAAATAATAGACTTTTGAAGCGAGCGTCACAGAGGAAACATCTTTAGAGATTTTTAATATACTTCACTCTCATTAAGTGATGTTTCGCTTTATCGCCTGTTTTATTAAATGAGTGCCACATACGAACTCTTATAATTAGTGAAATAATGATTAATATTAGCAAACTAAATATGATAGCGTTGTGTATAAGTCAGCCTTGTTACGAAAGCTTTAGGCACTATCGTCGAGAAACATTTATTTCTAATTTCATTTGAAAGCCTACTATTGTTTCGTTTAGGGTAATTATCATAAATTGCTAAAATTATGAGCATTAATCATTTATAATATCATTGTACTTATACAGTTTTTGGCGTTGTTGTTTGACGGCTTGTATATAGGCTCGTGTAGCGGCCGTCTGGCGACGAATAATGTGGGTTGTGAACAGATGCACACGAAATGTGCTCTTCGGGATCTAACAAACTGTGTTATCATTGTTATCAGTGAAGGGTCCATATAAGTGTACGTGATCCTGTCTCTGCCATTTTCTTATCAAGCCATGAAGTGTTCAGATGTTGCGCAGCGCGTATTGTCTTCTGAGAGAGTGCTTGGCGTCGCCGCCACCATATGAAGTCTCGAGTCCTTGTTGCGTCAAGCTAAAAGATGGCATGTGAGGGAAATGTGTGTGACCGTTCAGATATCACTGCCATACGAGGTCTTTACACAGACTCGAAATTTACTTTTTAACAGTCTCCTTATACAGATAACATCTCCCAATGACTTAGTTGATCCAACTGTAACCTTCATTCTTCCATTCTTTACCTTTAGTTATGCAATGGCATTTAGTAACCAGAATTCAATAATTCACTCATCAGGCCTGTGTTATAAAGCCACGATCAATCATACTGTTAATTATAGCCAAATAAATTTATACAACGTCGAAAAAATTAACGTTTTATAAATACGATTTATTTACCTATAGTCGTGAGATAAGAATACTTCGAATTAGAGATATATATACATGGCAAAAATAATGTAGATCTAGTCTAGCCAGACCTACTATAAGTTCAGTTATCACGAATGGGATTTGCGTTCTTTTAATTACTTATAACGTCATTACAGCTTCATTTAAAGAGATGATATTCGTGTGGCAGACATCAAAGCTGTAAGTTTTTGTTTTGTAATTTATACCAGGCAGACATATAACGTAGTAAATTCTTGTAATGACGAACAGAAAAAAATAGCATTATTTTTAATCCTTTTGATAATTTCTTAGCTTAGAAAATCCATACATTATTGTGACATCGAAACAAATCCAAAAGCCACTTATGCAACATTGTATAAAGTAATGAAATTCTTTTTCCAAAAATAATCTCAGTTTAAATTACCTTTGGAATTAGGTTGAGCGAGTCCATGAATTGCAGGCTGGAGGACATTCATAGTTGTACATAAATAGTTTTCAAGCATGTTTATAATTTCAGGTTGTGACAATAACGTTCATGTTCCAAATTGCACTGACATATGTGAAATGTAATATATACTACAAAATATTTTGATTGAATTTTACCATATCCGTTACTTACAGGTACCGTTTTATATGAGAAATGTAAATTTAATTTACAGATTAATGAATGTTACAAATTTAAAATACTGGCTTTAAAAACAAAGAAGTTGTTTATACGAGTGAGCATACATGTTGCAACATCCTTGGCCAGTGCTGTTAATATTATTTTTTCGAGAACTGGTTTCACTCTGTAAAAGATAAATGCTTAAACAAATTACAGTATTTTAAAATTAATTGTAAGAGGTATGCAAGTTAGCTTTTAATCTCTACGTAAATGTTAGTAAGTATTCTCATTATATCTCTTGTGTAGGCAACAAAAGGGCTTTACATAAATTTAATTCGTAAATTTCTATGAAAAAAGTGTAAATTCTATGCAAAAATAAGTTGCTTAGAACAAATATGCACTAATTAGTGTGATTTCGTGGTCGGTTTTTACGTTCGCGAACGTATTAAGGGGCTTCGCATCTACAAATAAGCTTTCCTGTCGTGGAAACAGTTCTTGCAGTAAGCACTGGCCAGTTGTAGCGAACTGAGTTGATGACAAGCATATGGTATGTAACCCCAGTGTTCTGTACGCATGCTAGGAAATGTCTGTAAATACTGAATTATAAGTGTAAATGAGTGTATTCTGATTTTCAAATTTGCATATAAAGTAACAGTCGTTATGTAATAATGTAAACCACACAAGCAGGCGCACACATTCTTGCTCCGCATTGTACCCGAAGTCATAACGTCCCTTCATTTCTGCGTGAATTTCACTAACCTAAGCATCATTGTCATTGTCTCATATTTCGCGAAAAACTTTATTTACTACTTGGTGCTTCTTGAGTATGTTTTGCTCATTTGTAACGGGACAAACTTAGTTTCCTATAAATAATCAGGCCGTGGCCCATTATTCTCATAAGCTCTATGCCAGAACCAGTGATACCAGCCAGTGAAATAACGTTCACTGAAATTCAGTTGATAGCTTTTACTGACTGACGATCGAAGCGAATGGACTGGAAACAACCTACCTGTGGTAGTGAAATTCAGCCATAATATTAATCAGTTGTGTAGCACTGATTACCAGTGAAACTATTTTCACTGAGTTTCACTCATTTGACTCCATTTTCACTATTTCATATTTAGAGCGGACATAATTTTAAAAGTAATGCAGAGGGAGGCATAAGACGATGGGACCTCGCAGGTCTAAGAACCACGCGATACCTGCTTGTTGCTCACGTATTAAGTCACACTTGTGGATGGTATCGAAACATCGTCGATGCGGCCTCCTCGCTACACGAGCGAGCACGGACATCGAAGACCCTGTCATTCTCTTTAACAAATAATGACAATCTGCCGAGTCCTCCGTACCTCTCGTGCAACAGTGCTGCAGTAGCCCTGCTCAAAGAATACTTCATGGATTCCATAAATTTTGTGAACCGAGTCAAGTACGTTTCGTTCGCAAAGGTGAAGATTTTTAGGGCTGGTGGGACTTTGTGTCCACTCTGTAGACACATGCTCCTGCGTCACAGAACATGTAGCGGGGCCGTTCCTTGTGTAGGAGTACCCAGTCGTTCATTGGCTGCGCGAGGTTCTGCAAACGGGCCAAGTGTCTAACTAGCCATAGTATTCCGGCAGTATATGCCGCACTGCCGGTGATCCCATCTGGTAAGTTAATATCCAAGCGCTGATCGGCAAACGACGTTCCTCAATATTGCTGCGGCTGGAGACGGCGTTACACGCGACTGTTCCGTTTCTGTATTCTTAGGTGTTCTGTGCCTGCATGTCGCACGGCACCGTATGCCCGCCAGCATAGTCGGCCTACTCTCTCTTTCTCTGTCTTTCCAGGCCGTCATTTACAAAACGGCCGCAGCAAAAACAACTTGACAACATTGCTCCTGTNCTCTCTTTCTCTGTCTTTCCAGGCCGTCATTTACAAAACGGCCGCAGCAAAAACAACTTGACAACATTGCTCCTGTTGCCATTTCACACGATCGAATTTAGCTTCAAATGAGAATCAGTTCTTATCGATTTCAGTTTATTGAATGGTATATGACGTCACATTGACGACATAACCAAGGTCCTATTGCCTTTTAAGTTATCGAATATCTAGAAATCCTTCACATATTTTCTTTTTGGGCGTGTTCTGTATTTTCTTAAGTTTCGCTTTTCAACAATCAATCAGAATAAGTCTGGCATTAGTAATGGAAATTGTAGCATGAAAATGTGGTAGTGTTTAAACATTTGCACGTGGAAAAAATTTTTGTTAGTGTTTTGTTCTAATTAAAATCACAATATTGAAAATAATATTTACTTCGTTTCCACTCATTTTCATGTAGTGTTTTGTATATTATTGTAACATACATAGGCATATTGCAATTATTTTTGGATTGATTTTTTTTTTAAATTTGTTAAAAAGTGGCTTCTTTGACGTTTATCGAATACAATTCACTGAAGTACATATGAAACTATTTCTATATTCAATAACTTGGATTCAGATCGTAATTCAGAAAATATTTGATGGTTTGAAATGGTTTTTACTGTAGCGGTCGCAGTGGCTTGCTTATCGTCTCCGCGATTACGGCCAGTTCAAGCTCGCATCAATCACGCTGTCGCAACTTTTCATCCAGTATGTTTGGAAAGAAAATCTGAAAACAAGTGCTTNCTCTCTTTCTCTGTCTTTCCAGGCCGTCATTTACAAAACGGCCGCAGCAAAAACAACTTGACAACATTGCTCCTGTCGCCATTTCACACGATCGAATTTAGCTTCAAATGAGAAGCAGTTCTTATCGATTTCAGTTTATTGAATGGTATATGACGTCACATTGACGACATAACCAAGGTCCTATTGCCTTTTAAGTTATCGAATATCTAGAAATCCTTCACATATTTTCTTTTTGGGCGTGTTCTGTATTTTCTTAAGTTTCGCTTTTCAACAATCAATCAGAATAAGTCTGGCATTAGTAATGGAAATTGTAGCATGAAAATGTGGTAGTGTTTAAACATTTGCACGTGGAAAAAATTTTTGTTAGTGTTTTGTTCTAATTAAAATCACAATATTGAAAATAATATTTACTTCGTTTCCACTCATTTTCATGTAGTGTTTTGTATATTATTGTAACATACATAGGCATATTGCAATTATTTTTGGATTGATTTTTTTTTTTTTAATTTGTTAAAAAGTGGCTTTTTTGACGTTTATCGAATACAATTCACTGAAGTACATATGAAACTATTTCTATATTCAATAACTTGGATTCAGATCGTAATTCAGAAAATATTTGATGGTTTCAAATGGTTTTTACTGTAGCGGTCGCAGTGGCTTGCTTATCGTCTCCGCGATTACGGCCAGCTCAAGCTCGCATCAATCACGCTGTCGCAACTTTTCATCCAGTATGTTTGGAAAGAAAATCTGAAAACAAGTGCTTGAAAGCATACGATTTTCACATAACGCTAGCCGTGGACACGATTCGAACCATGGTATGTATTTTTTCCTTTGTATATACTCTGTTTGTCTTCCGTAGATACCATCGTGTAGAGGGCACGGCTGAAATATGTCGAAGCAGCGGGTCGAAAACAGTTTGTAGAAAGTCACAGAATATGCTAGCAGGAATATGCGATTTTTCTAAACGGAACACTACAAGATAAGCATTACGATTCTAAATTGCCAAGCTCGGCGTAAGTTAGAGACATCACATAACCGAGCCAGTTACCAAATGGTATGAGAAAAAAAAAAAGTTCCCATCAACCAAGGTTGCCGTCAACCACAGCTGGCGCATGCGCAGCTTTAACACTTGCCTTTGGGTGAAGGGAGCGTTCCGTGTCAAGCCCTTAGCCTAATTTGCTTCTTGTTCCGTCACTTAAACTTCATTCTATTGGCATGAAGAAGAAAATTTCGTGAGTTTTGTGACCTATAAGCTGGACTCACTGCCCACTGTACTCTCCAGACTAAACTATCCGTACATTGAATGCTACCCCAGTGTGAATCCAGCTTCATCCTTGACACTTAGCGCGCTATTCACACCTTGTTTACCTGCAGGTGTGTTATTGTCCCAGAATTCTGAAGGAAGTGTATAAAAAAAATGTAAAGTCGCAAACATTACGGAAGTGCACATGTACACGAAAGTAGCTGTTGCTTGTCTTAAAATGAATCCGTGTAATTTTCCGGTCCCTATCTATAGGTAGTACAATATTAACTAAGCTCTCTTATGATCAGATCAACCTTCAAACACGGGGCATATTTATCTACTGAACCTGGTGCTTAAACTTTCAAAATTTGTAGCCAGTACATGAAAACAATAGTGCGTTTTAATACCAAACCGCAGTCGTATTCAACAATTTTTAACACAAAAGAGATGTAATAAATGTGTTAGCTTTTGACACGAATTATGATTACACTTCCACGAAATTAAGAATATTTTGCTTTAGTTAATCAACGATCATAAATACATATATTTTTTAATGAACAAGAGTTTAAATAGTTACAATAATGCTGACAGCGATTTATGACGGCTTCAGCATCCAGTGCCTTGTTAAAATATAAAACGTTCGGTATGATAACGAGTTANATTTTTAACACAAAAGAGATGTAATAAATGTGTTAGCTTTTGACACGAATTATGATTACACTTCCACGAAATTAAGGATTTTTGCTTCAGTTAATCAACGATCATAAATACATATATTTTTTAATGAACAAGAGTTTAAATAGTTACAATAATTCTGACAGCGATTTATGACGGCTTCAGCATCCAGTGCCTTGTTAAAATATAAAACGTTCGGTATGATAACGAGTTANTCTGACAGCGATTTATGACGGCTTCAGCATCCAGTGCCTTGTTAAAATATAAAACGTTCGGTATGATAACGAGTTAATATTATTTCCCTTAATTTATAAGCATTATGGTGGGAATTTTCACAGTAGAACATATTTATGTTTATAACAAATTCACAGTGTTATATGATGAGCGCACTGGTCAGCAATATTTAAGTCCTTGACAACGTTAATGCACATTGGGCACAAATAACGATGTTCTCGTTGCTCATTAGAGTTCAGTTACTGTTAAGCAATTAATTTTTTTTATTCTTAAATAGTTCTACGAATAAAAATGTAAATTTTGTGAAGTTATTTCTTTTTTGAGCATTATGTGGTGTAAGGTGCAGTATGCTCGTGTCTACGAAATTCTCACTGCGACCTACCTAACCTCCCAGCAAATAAAATCATGTGTGTGCCAGTACATACTACGTCAGTGACGTGGTTAGTGTGTGCGCCTGCTGGTGTCGCGTGGGCGGAGTTGGGCCACAGAACACGTTAACCGTACAGAAGTGTTCCTCTGATGTAGACGTGCCCGGTCGCGTATTGGCTACGAGGGACTCTGGAAACGGGCCTGTCTTAAGATTGCGCGTTGCTTGCTGCGAAAGATAACACGGCAGTTTGGCTTCCATCTGGCAAGTAGCATCCAGGTGCTGATTAGCGGACGACGCTCCGCCATCTTGCTGGCGCTCGCAGCTGTCTCTGGCTTCTGTATGCTTGTGTGCTCTGTGGCCGGACTGTGCTTGCCCCCGCCCACCCCACGACAATAAGCACGGGCGCAGCTTGTGTGTCCCTAGCTGTACATAGACAAGTACTCCATAGCTCTACTTTCATTGCAAAATTTTCTTAGCCGCGTTCTTTTTCACGTACGAATCGAACTGTGTTTTTTTTTTTAACTGAACAAAGACTCACGCATAATAACTATGAGAAACTTTATTAAAACATAGTCATACTACGTGGTCGTTACACTTGAAATAAATTATTTTTGAACGTTGAAGGTGTGTTTTTATTTCTCTGCGGTACCTTTTCCTTTGTCATATCCATCCACTTAGATAAATAAACTATTTTTTTTTTNGTGTGTTTTTATTTCTCTGCGGTACCTTTTCCTTTGTCATATCCATCCACTTAGATAAATAAACTATTTTTTTTTTAGAAAATAGTTGTACCAATAACTTTGTCTTGCAGAAAACTAGTTTCTGTATTCCATAATTACTTCTACTAGGTGTTGCCTACTCCGCATATAAGAAGGTTCGCACGCTCGATAAAATTCGTTTGTTTTAAAGTCGATTGTTCATTCGTATTACTTCAGAGATGGTGTTGTAAGAAACTGAAAAAAGCGTATCTTGTGTCTGAATATAGAAAAATACGTTCATCTCAAAATAAGTTAGCCACAAAAATCCACCCGCTTAATCCATCATCAATACTATGTAATCAGATATTATCTTCTTCATTTAGAATTCAACGAAATGCCCTAATATAAAAGGACATCCTTAAATAACTTATGACGGTAGGTAAAAAAGAGTATACTTACATTTTAACTATTCTACTCTAACGTAGAGTACTAGGTGAATAAGTGAATGTGTACACTAACTTAAATAGTGAGAGACTTTTTTATTTAAAACTAACGTGAAAATAACAAACCGCTCAACATTCTCCGAAATAACTCGGATGAACAGTCTACTTTTTCTCAGACGGGCAAGTCTTCTTGTCCTCACTAGAAGAAATATGGACTAAGACGCGCATGTGCCGCCTTCGTACTGCGCAGTTTTGGGTCCAAGAGCCTGGCCAGCGATGGATTTGTGCGAGTCGNGTGTGTTTTTATTTCTCTGCGGTACCTTTTCCTTTGTCATATCCATCCACTTAGATAAATAAACTATTTTTTTTTTTAGAAAATCAGTTGTACCAATAACTTTGTCTTGCAGAAAACTAGTTTCTGTATTCCATACTTACTTCTACTAGGTGTTGCCTACTCCGCATATAAGAAGGTTCGCACGCTCGATAAAATTCGTTTCTTTTAAAGTCGATTGTTCATTCGTATTACTTCAGAGATGGTGTTGTAAGAAACTGAAAAAAGCGTATCTTGTGTCTGAATATAGAAAAATACGTACATCTCAAAATAAGTTAGCCACAAAAATCCACCCGCTTAATCCATCATCAATACTATGTAATCAGATATTATCTTCTTCATTTAGAATTCAACGAAATGCCCTAATATAAAAGGACATCCTTAAATAACGTATGACGGTAGGTAAAAAAGAGTATACTTACATTTTAACTATTCTACTCTAACGTAGAGTACTAGGTGAATAAGTGAATGTGTACACTAACTTAAATAGTGAGAGATTTTTTTATTTAAAACTAACGTGAAAATAACAAACCGCTCAACATTCTCCGAAATAACTCGGATGAACAGTCTACTTTTTCTCAGACGGGCAAGTCTTCTTGTCCTCACTAGAAGAAATATGGACTACGACGCGCATGTGCCGCCTTCGTACTGCGCAGTTTTGGGTCCAAGAGCCTGGCCAGCGATGGATTTGTGCGAGTCGNCGACGCGCATGTGCCGCCTTCGTACTGCGCAGTTTTGGGTCCAAGAGCCTGGCCAGCGATGGATTTGTGCGAGTCGGTTTCAGCACTTTCAGACCCTGTGGTATCAGGTTTCACAAATACGAAATTGCATATGCGTGTTGTATTTTAAGCCGTGGCGTTGGACTAATTAGCGTTCGGGNGTTTCACAAATACGAAATTGCATATGCGTGTTGTATTTTAAGCCGTGGCGTTGGACTAATTAGCGTTCGGGCCGTTGGGTCGCAGGGCCCTAAGAACCTGAATTTCAAAGGGAAGAAATGCTTTCTTGTGGTAAAGGACCTGTGGGGTCACCCGAGAGTTCCATGAAAATTTAAGAAAGTACCACGGGCTATCGGTTATGCCCCACGTGAGGTTTTCTCGGGTGCCCTATCCACTGAGGTTGGATTCGTGGTGGCAGTGGTTGAAACTTTGCAAGCTGATGGAAACCTGGATGGTTCCCTGCCCGGAGAAAGGTTGACGCAGTGAGCAGCGACACAGCTCCGGCGCTGTCCTGGAGGAGACAGTAGAGGTTGGTTGGTGCCTGGCCGGACCACGGGTCCATACCTCTAGGTATGAGGGTCCCAGGTTGGCGAGGGAGGGGAGCGGACACGGAGCATCGCAGTATCAGTTCGGGGCTTGGAGCTGATCAGCTGAGATGTTAGCCGGTCACTCCTCCACGTTGATTGAGTGTATTTCAATCCTTTGTCAGTGGGGGCCCACCGGCGCTGTGCTGCTATACTAATTACAGAGGTCAGGCGCACCCGATCTGGTGGGTAATCCTATTTGGAGACCTGGGAAGCAACTGTGCTGTAGTGCCGATAACATGTATTTTAAGCAGGCACAGCATTTGTTTCGTTATCATAACAAATATATTGGACACTGAGCCTCGCAGTGTACATTACTNACAAGTATTTTAAGCAGGCACAGCATTTGTTTCGTTATCATAACAAATATATTGGACACTGAGCCTCGCAGTGTACAATATCAGTCAGGAATTACTTTCCAGTGCATTATCTACACAACTGTGCACGCTGGGTCTGAATGCATTAAGTAAAACCTTTCCCCACCAGGAGAATAATTTGGGGAAGTTTTTCGCATTGCATTTTAAAAGTGGCACAGATGGCGTCTGGCACCGGAGTTCGTAGCTGTTCATGCTCTGTCATTCCGGTCGGTCGGCGGCCATCTTGTCCGCAATGTTGGATGTCAGTGGCCTTGACCTTTGAACTTGACCCCGGTGACCTTTAACCTTGAACCCAAAAAATTCCAAGAAATTCTAAAAAAAAATACCAGAAAATATTTTTAATCATAAAAAAATTATAAACAATTTCATTTAAAAAATTACATACTTTATCTAAAAATGTACAAAAAATTAGAAATTTTGAATCTTAGGGTTTACAGGTGACGGAGACAGGAACCGACAGCCACCATGTTATGAAATCAACCAAACCACCTTATTAAATCCAAGTAACCTTGTCCTTAATAATTCATTTGACCCCATCAAAATTTGACCTTGAACCCAAAAAATTATAACATTCTCTAAAAATTCTAAAAAATTTCAAAAATTTATAAAAATATTTATTAAAAAATAATTTAGAAATTTATTTAAGAAACTTAGATTTTAGGAGGTTCCCGCATCACCACGTCCAGCAGACTACCGACCCCTCCAATCAATCACATCGAATTAACATTCCGCTCCCTTCCCTATCATCTTTGCTCATTCTGTCGAATATACTCCACCCACCATATTCGTTTTTTCCGTTTATTATTTTGTAACGTGGCACGCGCACAGTTATAGCCGGCTTTAAGTTGCCACTCGGCTATAACTTACCACTCGACTAGNTGTAACGTGGCACGCGCACAGTTATAGCCGGCTTTAAGTTGCCACTCGGCTATAACTTACCACTCGACTAGCTCAACACGGAGTAACACGAGACTCCTTAAAAAGGACGCCAATTAAATATGAAATAAAGTCAAGTTCTGGTTTTGTTTTGTTCCATACTTTCATTTACCATTCAAGTGACACAGTTCACATAGGATCTTCAGGTATGCAGAGTACGAACCGTTCACAGATAAACAGACAAGTGCAGAACAGCACCACAGTCGTTTACGAATTAATTCATGTTATAAAAACTTGCCCGAAGAAAATTAAATGCAGCGACCTCCCACACCGGCGGAGAAATAATCTAGTAAGGTCTAGTTTGG
>NQII01004330.1:35068-72480 GCA_002778355.1 Clitarchus hookeri | reverse complement strand
CGCAGTCTGAAAAAAGCTAATCTAATGCTGACGCTTAACAAAAACTCCAACTTTCAAAACGGCAACCGGATGCCTGATAAACGTTAAACGGCAAACGTATGCCCGATAAACAAACTATCACGGTAAACGAACCACCACGGCTTTTAATTTCAAACCCGATAAAAATATTATGAAGCTTAGCAAAACGAAAGAAAATGGAGCACGTGTCCCGAAAATTAATAATACTGTGTCATTACAATTTGTTTACTTTTTCATCGCCTGGGTGACGATAGTATATTAATTATCGATTTCACAGCCAGAGGAGATGTCGATTTAACCACCAGGTGGCAGCCATTTTTTTTATATAGGTGGTGGTGCTGTTTGCGCCCGCCTTATTGGATTCTATTTGCATCACCAAAGTGGTGCTAATGTCTCAATTTATCCGCCAGGAAAGCTGTTGGCATGCTCTCTTTCTATCGATTTAGTCGCCAGGTGAGTTGTTGGAACTCAAATTTTTTTTACACTAACTCCATTTCGAAAACCTTTAATTTTAATCAAATTTAGAAAGATATTTTTCCAACCATCAGTAGGCATGCATGCATGATGCAGGACTGACTAACTGCATGATTTATTAAACCGATATTACTTAATTAAACATCTAAGTTCTCAAATTTCTATTTACTGGAATTCAAAGTGCGGTTCGCTTGCAGTTTCAATTTGAGTTTTGCAATAAAATTTAGCTTTTAAACAACAATAATTTCAACTATAATAGTTGAAAGGGAAACTGTGATACTTGAAAGAGATTGCTATATAAAATATAGTTTTGTGTCTTAAAAAAAAAAAAAGAGATAAAGTCTAACGGTTTTCAAGACCTCGATGTCAAGAGCCGCCCAAATCTCTTCACTCACTCAAATAAAGTATATGGAAACGAAATGAATATACTATCTTCTCATCCCACATATTATTGTTACCCTGTCCTTTAGTATTATAATTTAGAACAGGAGAGGCATTATTAAAGTATATATTATTTTCGCTAGTATCACCGTGCCTCCGCTCATACGACACTTCCTGAAGTACTGTAAGGCGAGAGGTAATGTTGGGTATGGTGCGCATACTAGGTGCGCAGTAGCTACTCTTCGTGTTACAACAGTGGACTGCGTTCTTTGCCAATAACACTACCTAAGCTGGCGTGGATAGCAAACGAGGCTAGAAAGTAGTTTGTGTAACTAAAACGATTTAAAACCTTTTTAACATTTTTTGCTGGTGCAGTTTTAATACAACTAACATATGGACAGGTTAGTCAAATTATTTGATTCATATAAAAGAGTGAGCGCGCAGAAAAACTAAGAGTAAACAAGCACGTTCATCACTGTCGACAATTTGATGATGATAGTTTTATTGGCGATGGACGAGTCGGAAATTGGTCTACCTGGCGATGCTAGCGCTCGCCGCGCCAGACGTCTTCATCTCTCTCTACTCTGCTCTACTCTACTCAACTCGCTGTCCACGACTCACCGTTTCAAATTGCTCCCACATCGCGGCAACTCAGGCAACGAAGTATAATAGATGGTGCCTCGCCACAGCAAACGTCCTAAGGAGGACAAATTTGACATCTTAAATCACGTTGCAGCTCGTCTGGATCTCGTACAGGCGACAACCGGGCGCAGAATAGCAGGGGCTGGAGGTGTGCAACGACTTAAATAACCTGCCCCGTTGACAAAAAAAATGGGTGCGTGTACTTATGTACGCGCGTTAGAAGTTATACTTCTTTGGAGTGACTAAAATAAAATTTTATTACGTATGCAAATAATTTATGTAAGTGGGAAAAACGATAAAATGACCGAAGAAAGACATTAAATACAATTAATAAAGGTTTGATTAAAGAACATAATCAAATTACCCTCAACTCTCCAAAATAAGTATAACTTATTAAAATAACACTTACAAAATTTTTACCTCAAATACTTTAAAACACTTTTAAAGTTTTATCATACAATTTTCGTCACTAACAAATTTTTCACGGCACAATGTAAGTAAAATTAATTAATAATATATATATATATATTCACAATGAATTAATAATATAAATTAAATGTTTTTTTTCAATTTGCATATTACATGAACTGATTTTCTGTCGGTTTTAAATATAACGACGTGCTATGTTGTGTACCTTACGTTTGTACATAGCTAAACGATACGCGCATGCACGTTGGGTCATACCCCTACCACGTTCACTGCCGAATTTCGTTACGCTGTGCGCGCGCAACTTCCGTTTCTCAACGCGCCAAAAGAAGTATAACTTCAAAAATAATATGACGCATGTGAGGAGGGAAAATCATGGAAGGGCTAACAAGGGCGGAAAAGGGAGGGGATCCGAGCCGGGCAAAGAGCAAGCCACCGCGCAGAGTATAAAAATATTAATATGCATGGCGCGGCGAGCGCTAGCGTCGCAACCTTTCCTTTAATTTGTGCTTTGAGCCAATCGAGTGGTTTCACTCCATTTGGCCGGTTGGAACAGAAGGGCGGTGGTTTTGAGTACGGCAGCAGCCAATGATTTAATAACCTGTGCACAGGACTATGAAGTGTAGCACGGTGCTGCGTTATAACGTGAAATGACGAGGTCTCCGAGGATGAGACGTGTAATCTCAGGGCTGGCGATGAAGGCAAGGGGACTGCTGGAACTCGTCTAGAGGGTATGAAAAGGAGCAGAAGGATGGGGGTGTGGTGACACAGGCCGTGTCGGCGCTAATGAAAAGAAGGGACTGCACTGCGGCCCCGGGCGGCAATTCCACATCGGGCGTCACGAGACAGCAGGAGAAGGNGACGGGGCGGACACACACACACAACTCTTAGTTCTCGCACTGGCCGCTCTCCGTACAGTCGCAGCATCGGCGCGGCGGGCTGGCCGGCACCATTCAACACTTTACCTACTACAGTTGTGTTACTTTCTTAATCATACACTTCGATTTTATGACAATGCCTTTATGCTTCTGATCGTTAAATTATTGTTCTGTATCTTTCGTTTAGCAAAAAAATATGTGGGGCATTTTTTTTATTTATTTATTATAAACAGGTAAATCGTTTCTAAAAAAAAATGCAACACAAAATACAAAAGGAAACTAAGAAAGTTGTACATTTCTATGTCACATTGTTATTCATACAGTTGACACAATCAATGAGTGAAACCCATCAAACAGAATTATAGGCGCAACTAAGGAGGTGATGTCTATGCATCACAATATTAATTACAAACAAGTTACTCAAATAATACAGTTTATCTGTAAATGTAGTATCTACTGTGCATATATGTCACCGATCTTCTGAGAGATCCAGCACTAACCAGTATGACATGTAACATTGCGCAATTAAAAGTGTTTGTGAAAAAGCTGATTTTTCAGAATAGTTTGATACCAAATAATAACTTAAGTTTGCACATATTTCACATGTACGAAAAAAGGAAAATTTAACAAGCTGGCTGAAAGGCTACAAACTGTTTTGACATTGATTATGATTATATAAATACACTAGCGAACCGGCCCGGCTTCGCCCGGTAACAATTATCAAAAATGTCGCTATGAAACTTTCTGTTTTTACCTTTGTGGGTCATCCTTAAAAGGTAAACATAAGCTATCGCAGACTTTTCTGTAGATCTTTTTGAGAGCTACAATTCTGTAGTACGTTAATTAGATGTATATCTTATGGTTTAGTCAGCGCAAGCCATGTAAGCGCCCTAAAAGCGGTTTTTTACGACTTGATTACAAACGGTTCGACATTTCTCTACTATCCTTACATTAAATATAAATTTATTATACACCAAAACCTTCCTCAATAAATTCTCTAAATGATATTGAAAACCGTATCAAAATCCATTAAGTAGTTAAGGCGTACTAAGCGAATACACAGACAGACGCGGATAAGCAACTTTATTTTATACTATTTAGAGATTCTGGTGTGCTATTAAAATATTGAAATTGAGTTCATAATACATTATTGCCAATAGTTATAACTAATATTGTATTATATGGTTTATCGGAATATGTGGAAAGTGTGTGCGCTCCCTAAAATTATGTTCTTGTTGTGCCAATGAACATAAGTTTTAATATCNTTAGTTTTTACAGCGATACTTTGAAAGACAAAAATGGTTTGTGGGTCATCCTTAAAAGGTAAACATAAGCTATCGCGGACTTTTCTGTAGATCTTTTTGAGAGCTACAATTCTGTAGTACGTTAATTAGATGTATATCTTATGGTTTAGTCAGCGCAAGCCATGTAAGCGCCCTAAAAGCGGTTTTTTACGACTTGATTACAAACGGTTCGACATTTCTCTACTATCCTTACATTAAATATAAATTTATTACACACCAAAACCTTCCTCAATAAATTCTCTAAATGATATTGAAAACCGTATCAAAATCCATTAAGTAGTTAAGGCGTACTAAGCGAATACACAGACAGACGCGGATAAGCAACTTTATTTTATACTATTTAGAGATTCTGGTGTGCTATAAAAATATTGAAATTGAGTTCATAATACATTATTGCCAATAGTTATAACTAATATTGTATTATATGGTTTCTCGGAATATGTGGAAAGTGTGTGCGCTCCCTAAAATTATGTTCTTGTTGTGCCAATGAACATAAGTTTTAATATCAAGCGGAGTAGCCTTTTGTTTTGTTAACTGCGTGGCTTCTGCACTGCATGGAGTTGATGAGGCTCTCGCTCCTTCGACGACTGATGCTGTACCCGTCTTCAGTCGCTATTCTTTTCAGCTCATCCTTGGAAGAAACACTTCTGCTATGTACTTGATATTTCCGGATCGCCCATAGATATTCATTGGTGCTGAGGTCGGGTGACCTAGAAGGAGTTGAGTTGAGTTGAGTTGAGTTGAGTTGAGAGATTTGGGTGGCTCTTAACAACAAGATATTGAGAGCCGATGAGGGTGAAATGATGTGAGAATGGAGCAGCGCCGGAATGCAAGGGCGGGGGAAACGGGAGATGCCGAGAAAACCCGCCGACCAGTGTCATCGTCCGGCACGATTAGTGAGGAGGAGTTTTCACTTGTTTTGAAATGTTCCACATTAAACATTCTTTATCAATACCAGCCGTATGCTTCGGGTAGCTGTCACATTGGAAAATGTAGGAAGATAAGATTCCTTATTTTTCTGCACTTTACTTGGCATTTTCTCTAGAATGCCATTATGCAAACACTTGGCCATTGTGCCATCAATAAATTGAATATTCCTGACCCATCTTGTGGACATACACTTCCACGCCATAACTGAACCTCCCCTATGTTACTGAGGTAAGTGTATTTGTTACATCATCAGCCGTATTAACATTTCTCCATACTATGTGGACACCATCCGAGCCAAAATGTTTTATCGTGGTACCATGTGTTCAAATTACATTGTTCCAGAACTCCTGGTTGTTATTTAGGTGCCCTTTAGCGAAGAACATTCTTGCAGCACGGTTCTCCCTACAGACGTAGAGCCTCTTCTGGCAGCACGGTTCTCCCTACCGACGTAGAGCCTCTTCTGGCAGCACGGTTCTCCCTACCGACGTAGAGCCTCTTCTGGCAGCACGTTTCTCTCTACCGACGTAGAGCCTCTTCTTGCCGCCCTGCCATTACAGCCGAGCCCACGTAACAGCCGGCAAACTGTCTCAGAACACATTTGATTGCTGGTAGCGATTTTCATTTCGGCGCCTAGTTTACGAGCGCTTCTATGGAGACGATTTTATTGCCAGTTCTTTATGGGGACTCAGACGTATCTGTTTAGGTTTTCTTGTTATGTTACTAACTGATTATTGGTATTTAAATTTATTTACAACATACGAAACTGTTGCGTGACACTTATTCACGATTTGCCATATTTTTCTTAGGTTGGACGCCAAAAATGTAATCATTTCATTTTTGTACCAAACATTGTTCACCTTTTACGCATTGTATATGATAATATTTTCGTCAAATAAAACATTTTTCACTTTATATTATTTTGAATAATTAGATGTCAAATACAAAATTCTTCTGTTTCATTGCAGCCATAATAATAAATACTAATTAAGTTTTACAGATGAAAAATTTTGCAAAGTAAATGAATCCTATGGGCTACCCCGTGAAACATATGTAAATCACCAAATAACAAACCATTGATATGAAAAAAAAAATGTACATATTATTTTCATTTTTAAAGTTTTTTTTTTTTATAATGTAGGAACTGTTATATGGTGTTACATATATGTCAAGTAGTAGCCCACGGTATTAGTTTGTGTTGTAAATTTTTTCATCTGGACAACTTAGTTAGAATTTGTTATTATCCAAATTATTCAAAATATATAAAGTGAAAAAATCAACAATGTTTCACGAAACTTTTTTTAATATAAAATATTAATGAAATAGGTGAAGTTATTTTTGAATAGACTAGAAATTCACAGCAATAATATACCAATTCTGAAGAAAAAATAAACCTATGCCTTTTATAACTATAACACATTACTACACACCTAGTAAACGTGACAAGACGAAATACCCCAATATGTTACCAAAAATAAGCATGGCACCTGCTTTATACTTATCGAAAGCATTCATTCTTAATTTCTTTACTATTTAAACAATTGCATTCAAAGACACGATAACCCTGCGCGCCTACAAAACCAATGCCTTAGTATGTGCATGGCCGGATTTAAAGGAGTGGAGGCCCTGGGGCAACAAAGAGGTGGAGGCCCGTAATTATTTCTAAACATATATCAAATAGGTATCGACACCATGTTTAGATAATTTGTTGCTAAATAGTACGTGCCCATCAAGCTACATCGGCAACATATGTCGATTAATATAACAAGAAATACTAGTTTACATCGATCCCTCATTTCAAACGTTTATACTCCTCTTGGAACGAAATGCCCTAATTTTACCCAAAACTGGATAATACACGCATTTTTATCCGTAAGCATGCAAAATACCCGAAATTCGGGGTATTCACACATTAGCAATACAGACGAGACTGCTCACAGCCGTTCCAGGAATCTACGAGCGTCGTCTCTTCATTCTAGTGCCGAATATGAACAATCGGTTTCACAAACCGCCATCTCTCGTTTGAGTACAGTTTATGTTCGATAGTTCACTGTTAGAAAAATTTCCGTAAAATTACGGAACGTACCGGTTACAAATTATCCAGATATCTGCTTTAAATTACGGACTCTTCGTTTTTTCAATAACGTTATCTCCGTAAATTTCACATAAATATCCATGATTTCCCGTAACGTGTCCATAGACTTCCAAGGTTTTTTTTTTTTTTTTTATTTTCTCTTTAGAATAAGGGGTATAAAAAACGTTTTACTTCCGTTATGGGGGTGTTTCACTATGTATAACAATGACTAAACAAGTTTTAAAAAAATTTGTACGGTAGCGGGATTTGAACTCGAAAAAAATGCTCCACAGTCCAACAGATTATCCACTAACTCACCACGCTTTTGCATAAAGTACTGTTGTAAATATGGGATTAATATATCATGTACCTCTCTTAGTTTCTTGTCATGTTAGAGTGTTTACGAGTTTGTTTTTTATTTCAGGTTTACAAACAGGGGTGAGAAAAAAGCGTTGTTTTTGTAAAGTATTTCACTGTCCTATAACATAGACATTAAGAACGTTTAAATATTTTGTCCTCTAGTGGGATTTCGACAAGAATCCAAAAATTGACACGCAATAAATCGTACCACTCACCTACTACATCTCTACTCAACGTATTTCGTAAATATGGGCTTTACATGAAAGTGACGAACGAACCTTTCTTAGTGTCAAGTCGTGTTAGAGCGCTTGCTATTTTGTTTTATTTGCGGTTTAGAAAAAGAAGGTTACGAAAAAAAGGTTGTATTTTCGTTTGGTGCGTGTTTCACTGTGTACGCAGAAGGTTCTGCCCTGTAGCGGAATTTGAACAAGAATCAACGAATTGGCACTCCACGAGTGGTTCGCCACTCACCTACTACTATTTTACACGAAGTAGTATTGTGAAGAAGGGAATTTATACGCTTCAGGTATCACAGACGTTGTTCGTTTCTCAAATACGTAACCATAAGAATACGGAGGGTTTCCGTATTTTATATTTACGGAACTCATTTCCGTTGTTCGTCATTACGGAGTGCCTTTCGGTAAATTAAATCTACATCTCCGTGAAAGTTTCCGTAAATCTACAGAAATTTCTAACAGTGTGGAGGCCCCAGGGCTTCAGGCCCTGTTGCCCTATCCTAAATCCGACCCTGTGTGCGTTGCGGGAGACCAGTATAGAGCCACTGTGATTACAACCTCCCTCGTACAGTGGTAAGACGTCATCCACTACACGTAACTGACTCCCCGGCCTGCTCTACGGAGTGACAAGGGGGCGGTGGCAGGGCCGGCAAGATGCCTATGCACTCTACGCATAGGACTGGAGGGGCAGTCCTCCCGGCGCTCAACACAGATTTCCTTCATTCCATAAAGCAACTCTCCCACTACCCTTCCAACTCTCCCTTCCGACACAACTTCTCGCATACATACAATCCACAAAAGTCACACCTAGTCGGTCTTCCGATGATATCCCTGGCCACGCTGATCGAGGGGGAGGAGAGGGACGGGACCAACTTTGCGCCCTGCCGACTTTCAATGAAAGTCGCATTATTAATGCGATGACATGGTCGTATTTCAACTTTATTGACCTCCTATAACGATTATAACAGTCTCGGTACAAGGGTGATCTTCCCCCCTCCACCACTACACCACATTTCACGGAACAAGTTAACTGCCCGGTGACGTTAGCACGCACACGCGGGTGAACGACTGCGGTGATGCAGGCGCCGAAACTCCAATCAGACAACCCGCGCTGTCTCCATTGGACAGCTCCGCTCTGCGGACCGGAGAGTAAAAATAAGATGGTAGAGTGCGCACGCGTTTCTGCTTTCCTGCCAGTAGCACTATCAGAAACAGTGTAGATAGGATTTGAAGTTAGAACGCTCTTCATGTAGGCAAGTGCTTTGAGATGTTTGTACACTTCCTCTAACTTGCTGTTTTAAGGCAGCTAAATTATATTCAAGCTGGTCAAAATGCTTTAATTGCGTAACAAGGCGGGTCTGTTGGAAATTCAAAAGTAAACAAACAAATGCATCACTGTTTACTACGCGACTCTGGCAGTTGTATTGTTGATGGATCAGTCAATTTTGGGGACACGCAGAGTAGATTAAAATCGGTCTATATATCGTCCTTAGCTTATGCTGCGGACCATCAGCGACCCCCCCTCCCCCCACGCTACCTCGCCGCAACTTATCGGTCTGAGGACAAGGTGGCCTGTAGGTAAGACATCAGCGTCGCAGATGTCCGTCCCGGCGTCGGCTTTACAGTACACACACATCAGTTAAGCGGAATCGTTCGCGTTTTCAAAGCAGGATAATTTTATCCGGTAAACGAAACAAAATTGTGCAACGAAAGCTTTAGACGTTGAGTCAATAAAAAAGACGAGACACTGTCTCAACCTATATTCCAATTTATAATTATATACGTTTTAACTGCACAAATATTTTAAGTTCGTCACAAAAATTAAGTTCAGAACATATTTACAACTTATGGTCTATATTGATAAAGGCGATGCACACCTTTGAAGTTACAGGTGATATCAAATGTTACAGCAAATAATTATGTAACTACCAAGCAATGAGTCTAATAAAATTATTGCATTTGTCTTACGTATATCAATTTGGGGGAGGGGCATACATTTTTAGCTATTCGTCGTTACTCTGCGTTCTGAAATTAAAAATAAGGTGTCCTTTTTGTAATTTCTCTAAACTCCGCTGTTTTTGAAGAATTTATAATCGAAGTTTTTAAGCAAGAAGGGAAATAAATACTTGCAAAATGGGCAATGTTTATTGCACTCCAGAAATCCCGAATCAGCACGTTTGATACTCAGACGCTCAGCGTCGATTTTTCTTCGCGACTTACATTTCTGCCCATCGTATAAAATGAAAAATTACACTCGCCAACAACACGATTGATTTTCGTCGCAAAATTCCCTACCTTCGTTGCGGCGTGGAGAGCGGCACCTTCACTGTGGAAGAACCAACGCAGCAGCGGTGAAATGGGCCGGCAACCTTTCTGTCGATCCCCATAGCAGTTTCTTCCGCCTTCACGCACCTGAGTCCGCGACCTAACTGAGCGGCGCGGCCGAGTGGTTGCGTGATACAATGACTTGGCATTTCGTTATTTACAGTGCTGCCAAAACTGGAGCGACGTTTTTGTGTTTTTTCCTCATGCAAGAATTAAGTAAAAGCATGTAATTTGTAAGTTGATAAACATGGCGTACATTTTTTTGGCGATGTTGCTAAAAGTTGTGTTCTCATATGCTCTTGACAGGTTAGGTTCTCGTACACTGTAAAAATAAGTCTAGTACATCCTTAACTGCAATGGAAGGCATTTAACCTATACATTGTATGGAAATAATACTACATACAGTGGCTCCCATTAATATTCGGCCACCGATGATTATCGCAGTTGTATGGCCTTATGTTACATTATAAATTAAGATAAACATAAAACATATTGCACAATCATTCTTGTGTGCTTTAAATGAAATGCAATAGTAGCCAATAACTGAAATGAGCAGTGCAAGTTAATGAAACACAATATTTTGTCCTCGCGTGCTTCATAAGTACGCCACTTTAATATTCGGCCAGTTGTGGTGGACGCGTGGCACAGGCACGATGCACATTGCGTTCGTACCTCGTGTCAATCCCTGCACGCTATCTGCGCTGAGAGGTTCTATTGGATAGCTCTGTTGACTGCGTCAGCCAGGAAAATGGGACGTAGGGCAGGAATACAACGTTTGAACAGCGGCAGCTGGTCATTTTTCATCATGCAAAGAAGAAATCTCAACGAGAAATTGCGGAGCACTTGAATATGCCGAGGTCCACTGTCGGAGACATCATGAGAAGGTTTCAGAAGGAAGACAGAATAGATTCGGTACCTCAAAAACGGCACCCAAAGAAACTAAGCGAGCGAGAAGAACGTCTAGTAATCAGTAAAATAAAGGAAGGTCCAAAAATTAGTGCTTGCAAACTTACAACGGAGGTACTAAATGAATACGGAAAGAATGTCCATCCAGAAACCATACGACGAGTTATCAGAAGAGCAAGATATGATAGCAGGGTATCTAGAAAGAAGCCTTTCATTAATGAGGCAAATAGAAGTAACTACTTACGTTCGCAAAAGATCACGCTGACAAAGATGAAAATTGGTGGAATGGTGTTATTTTTGCTGATGAGACGAAATTGAATGTGTTTTCATAATTACGTCCATACAAATATTTGAGGTTTTTTTTTGGTATAATTACCATTCCGTTTGACCAATTTCAACCAAATTTTGTACACTGACTGTATCTATTACAAGAATCATATTAACCAAACAAAACCAATTTTGTCCGCTATTTTGTAAGATAGCACTAATTGAATTAATTAAGTTTTTGTGTAAATCTCAGGAAACCATTGACCGATTCCTACCAAATATAGTAAACAGGGAGTACTGCGGTACGTAATGTTAACTGACATGTTTTAGGTATGTCAGACACTTATTTTCAAAATGGCGCCTATATAGTTATTTTAGTTTTATACCTTAAATAGTCGAAACCATGTAATTAATTACAGTGAAAATTTCTATCTCTCGTCCACCATGTTGTGAAAAAAGTATTGCATGACAAATTAGAACTACGCGACATCTCCGAAAAAAACCACCGATTTCTAATAAATTTGGCAATCAAGTAGCGCTATGTCAGGCCATGTTAACATATAAACTTTGAGAGTGCCAGACACTTATATTTTCAAAATGGTGGTCATGTGAACATTTAAGCTCAAAATTATTTATCTACGAAATTACTAAAACAAATTTCAAATTAACTTCGTATGCTGACAGTATAAATTATATCCATAAAAAGTGTCTATGCAAAGCCTTATTTGTTCGCTATTTTTCAAGATAGCCCCACTTGAAATAATACGATTTGTATGCCGTATCTCTGGAAACAATCAACCGATTTCTTTCAAATTTGGCGAAGAAGTTGTACTGTGGTAGGCCATATTAGTTTATATATTTTAAGTGTGTACGTCTCTTATTTTCTGAGTGACGCCAATACAAACATTTTAACTTAGTGTACTATCGAAGCTGTGTAACAAATTTAAATTTAACTTTGTATATTGTATCTATTACAATCATGGAACATGCTAATAAATAAACTTTTTGTCCTCCATTTATGAAGATCGTCACATGAATAATGGAGGTTTTATGCCTTATCCCGAGGCTCAATCAACCGATTCATACCAAAATTTCACGCAAGTANTCACATGAATAATGGAGGTTTTATGCCTTATCCCGAGGCTCAATCAACCGATTCATACCAAAATTTCACGCAAGTATTGCTGCAGTAGAGGTGTATGTAAATTAACGTGTGTTATGTGAGGCAGGAATGTTTAAATGGACTTTATATAAATAATTTAGATTAATTTGTTATACCTGTGAAACGTTTCAACACAATTCAACCAAATTTTGTATGCAAACAGTATTAGTTAGTATCATAATTTATGCATACAGAGATCCTCTTTTGTCGGATTTTTTGCAAAGTAGTGTGAGGTGAGTAAAATGAAAATTTTGCCATATTTCCGGAATAATCCAACTCATTTGCACAAAATTTTTTACACCTACAGATGGCCACGTAAAGTTGCATGATTTTGATGAGGCAAGTCACTAATTTTTTTAATTGCAGCCATTTAAATATATTGATGTGTTTGGCATATCTCTTTAACAATTTAACCAAATTTGACCAAACTTTTTATGCTGACTGTATCTATTAGACGCATAGTATAAATAATTATTTTAGGCAGTTTTGCAAGATAGCACCGATTAAGAAAATAAGGTTTTTATGCTTTATCTCGGGTACCAATCAGCCGATTTCCACCCAATTTTTCACACACAAGTAGCGTCATGGTAGGCTAAGTAAACTTATGTGTTTTTAGTGGCTCAGACATTTTTTTTTTTTTTTTTTTTTTTCAAAATGATGGCCGTGTAAATATTTCCTGTTAGTGAACCCTATCATTCAAAACATTAGACCGATAACATCCGAAGTTGATGCTCCGAATCCTATAGTGTAAAACGCATTATATAAAAAAAAAACTTGTGTCCCACTACCGTACAACATGCCTACTTCGCATGGCAAAGCAGAACCATTTTCACTGCATTACCTTGTGTAAGTTCTTAGAGAACATAATGAGTATTTACTTTTCTACTGTTCTTTACGGCACACTCGCGTGATCCATTAGTCATTAAGTGGTACTGATTTCCTGAACATTTATTTGGCGTTCCACAAACAATAAAGCATTCAACAACAGGCACAGTTTGAAACAATTCGTGCAATATTCGTTAATGAAGGCGGTCACCAATGTACCAACCGAGTGCACCGTATTGTCATATTGACTTTGTTTCCTTTAAGAACGAAAGCGGCAGGCGTGCGTACAGTAGCGTGGAGTACGGCTCGTCGCCAATAGAGTCCTGGTTGACTCCGTGGTCTGCACACTCAGCCGGGGGCGGGAGCCGGTGAAGCCCACCCGCCGGCAAGAACACACTCGCCGCCGACAAGAGTGCTCTCGGCGCGAGCTAATTGCTCGAGTGCGCCACTCGTGCCCCTGGCCTCGCGCCCTTGTCAGCGTCCCTCACCCCTCGGGAAACAAAGCCCGACTCGTGCTTTTTTATTCCAGCCAATCTTTTTATGAGAATGCAAAAAAAAAATCCCACTCACACCAAAGCACACGTTGCTAATCTAGTTTCCAAATACGGTCGGCTGAAAGTCGTGTTGATTTTACCGATTTCTCTCACGACAGTTTTTTTTTCGTTTATTTTCAGGGATGTAGTATATAGTCTATTCACGGTTACTTCCAACTTTTCTGAAGCCTTGCTGAAAATTCTACTTCCAGGATATTCCTCCGCCTCGCGCTAATAAAGCTTAACCGAGTCTATAAAATCATACCAAAGGGGCAACCCACCGCATTCGTGCGCTATTCCTTACTCAGCATTACCAAAACACATATTTTCTTACTGTTTTTTTTTGTATTAATTATAAATGAAATATTAATGTTTATGCATAAAATATAAATATAAGTTCGATTTTAATAAGCGTAAGGTACTTCTATGTTAACACAAGTATAAAACGCTTGTTATACGTTGCATATTTGGGAAACAACTAAGCCCATCATACATGGGGTGATTTTACAGGTTTGATACAAAAAGTATGAAAAAACTGCAAATGGACTATAATAAAGATAACCAAGTTAACAACCCACACGCCTACAAGTGCATCTATATATACATACAGACATGCACGNGGACTATAATAAAGATAACCAAGTTAACAACCCACACGCCTACAAGTGCATCTATATATACATACAGACATGCACGCGCGAACATACACACACAAAATTCTATAATAGCCAAACTATTAACACTCCCTTCATTAATAAAATAGTGTCTGCAAATGTATGTATATGCTGTTAAGGTTTATTCTACTCAGNACTATTAACACTCCCTTCATTAATAAAATAGTGTCTGCAAATGTATGTATATGCTGTTAAGGTTTATTCTACTCAGGTTAGGAACAAAACGAGATATTTTATTGGAGAGTTTGGCATAGGAAAAATTTCCACCGCCAGGTGCACAGTAATCTNCTTAGGAACAAAACGAGATATTTTATTGGAGAGTTTGGCATAGGAAAAATTTCCACCGCCAGGTGCACAGTAATCCAAAAGGTAACTTTTAATTAAAATTTTAAGCTACGTGAATTATAATAGAGAAATATTTTAGTAGTATATATTAATTAGCCTACTTTGGTGCAAGATTTCAGGAGTAGGAGGTAGGAGTTGTCCGCCATCTTGGTAGGTGCGGCAAGTAGCCATGTTGGTCGGTGCCGTCCGCCATATTGGTAGGTGTCACAGCCAACGCTCGACGCCATGTTGGATGTTCTTCCCCTCGTCAACCCTAGAAATTAGTTTAGTAAAAAAATTATTCTAATAAAAAATATTTAAAAAAATTTTCTTTCCAAAAATTAAAAAGTATCGGTACGCTACCTTGGATTGTTAATAATTATATCGGTTTAAAGTGCCTCTGCAAATCATAATTACATTAAATAAAAACATTTTTATAAAATTTCTGAAATATATTGGCTTGCCACTTCGGTCGGTACCCAGAATGTATCGGAAGACGTATTGATCCCCCCCTCCCCATCCATCACCACCACCCTTGGTCCAAAAATTCAGAAAATCTAGGATCATTTAATGTGATAACCCCGCTCACCCTGCCACCCAGTAATAAAAACCTATCATAGCACATTTCCTCATAACAGTATTTAATTTAGTTTTGTGTATTATTGGTTAACGCATATCCTCAATCACAATAACTTGAAGAATTATTTNATAACAGTATTTAATTTAGTTTTGTGTATTATTGGTTAACGCATATCCTCAATCACAATAACTTGAAGAATTATTTTGAATACAATATTTTGTTTTTAAAAAATTCATACTGAATTTATGTTTATTTGCATTTTAAGTACATTTAAATGTAAGCGATGTATCATACCGCTCGTATTTTATGGCATTTTTGGTAAAAAAAAGTGATTTTTTGGTAAAATAATTGATTTCGGAATTGATTTATGGGGTAAAACAAGTGATTTTGTTAGGAAACATGGCCGCCGGCTGACCGGAATAACAGAGCAGGATTTGACGTCATCCAAGAATACGGACGAATCCCGAATCCTTCGCCTGAACGCCTGTGCTTGAAGGAACATTCGTATATTAGTAACGTCTATAGCGTTCATTTATGTCACACGCGCTATACTTTAAAGNGTCTATAGCGTTCATTTATGTCACACGCGCTATACTTTAAAGAGCGTTTCAATCTGCTCTCAAGACCTCGTTGTTAAGAACCACCCCAAATCTCTCAACTCAACGACTCCAGCTCTTCAGGTGCACTACACAACCCGTAATAACATTATTTACTTCAAGACTAATCTCGTTATGGTTCTAGCAATAGAAGAAGTAAAATATTAGAACTTAGTTTTGCATATTTTTAAGATGCAGTCACACTTGTTTGAAATACGTTCATAGAAATCAGGCACAAGAAATTAATTTATCGTAATCTTTATAACTGCCTTTATTCCTCAATTTTGTGATATAACCATTACTTGTGGCTGATTTCGGAGAACGCGTTTCAAACTGAAGCGATTNATAACAGTATTTAATTTAGTTTTGTGTATTATTGGTTAACGCATATCCTCAATCACAATAACTTGAAGAATTATTTCGAATACAATATTTTGTTTTTAAAAAATTCATACTGAATTTATGTTTATTTGCATTTTAAGTACATTTAAATGTAAGCGATGTATCATACCGCTCGTATTTTATGGCATTTTTGGTGAAAAAAGTGATTTTTTGGTAAAATAATTGATTTCGGAAGTGATTTATGGGGTAAAACAAGTGATTTTGTTAGGAAACATGGCCGCCGGCTGACCAGAATAACAGAGCAGGATTTGACGTCATCCAAGAATACGGACGAATCCCGAATCCTTCGCCTGAACGCCTGTGCTTGAAGGAACATTCGTATACTAGTAACGTCTATAGCGTTCATTTATGTCACACGCGCTATACTTTAAACAGCGTTTCAATCTGCTCTCAAGACCTCGTTGTTAAGAACCACCCCAAATCTCTCAACTCAACGACTCCAGCTCTTCAGGTGCACTACACAACCCGTAATAACATTATTTACTTCAAGACTAATCTCGTTATGGTTCTAGCAATAGAAGAAGTAAAATATTAGAACTTAGTTTTGCATATTTTTAAGATGCAGTCACACTTGTTTGAAATACGTTCTTAGAAATCAGGCACAAGAAATTAATTTATCGTAATCTTTATAACTGTCTTTATTCCTCAATTTTGTGATATAACCATTACTTGTGGCTGATTTCGGAGAACGCGTTTCAAACTGAAGCGATTNTCTTTATTCCTCAATTTTGTGATATAACCATTACTTGTGGCTGATTTCGGAGAACGCGTTTCAAACTGAAGCGATTACACTTACAGGATGAGTATAAAAGAATAACCCAACTTTGAAGGTCTATAATATCAAAAACCAAATAACCTACAACCTTTATTGACCAATCAAATGAACCGTGGAACCGTGAAGTTGGTTTACAATACATTTATAAATGTTCAATGTGACCACCATGAGCGGCCCGAACGACATCTACGCGATAATCATACTCGTTCCNCAATACATTTATAAATGTTCAATGTGACCACCATGAGCGGCCCGAACGACATCTACGCGATAATCATACTCGTTCCACGCTCTTTTCATCAAGTTCGGTGTAATGGTTTGGATGGCGTTCGTAACTCTCGGTTTGAGGTGGTGAGGGGGTAGCGAGCTCGCATTCGACACGTCAATGTGAAGGGGACGGTCTGATGTTTCCTCTATGGTGCGCCACCCCATTGGCGGATACCTGAACGAGACGCTGCCGCAACGCTGGATTGGTCGAGGAGCAGCTGGTGACCAGGCTCTTCATCACTGGCCCCCAAGAAGCCCGGATCTTACCCCGTGCGATTTTTTTCTATGGGGGTATATAAAGAATCAAGTGTTTCGTCCACCATTGCCAGCTAACATTGACGACCTCAAAACGAGAATTACGGACGCCATCNTAAAGAATCAAGTGTTTCGTCCACCATTGCCAGCTAACATTGACGACCTCAAAACGAGAATTACGGACGCCATCCATACCGTAACACCGAACATGCTAACAAAGAGTGTGGAACGAGTTTGATTATAGCGTAGATGTCGTTCGGGCCGCTCGTGGTGGTCACACTGAAAAATTATGAATGTATGGTTAACAAACTTCACGGTTCATTTGATTGGTCAATCAAGGTTGTAGGTTGTTTGGTTTTGATATTATAGACCTTCAAAGTTGTGGTATTATTTTATACCCATGTTGTATATTAAAACAAAAGAGACTTTCTAACGACGTGCCACGTTTGTTGCTAGAACCATAACAAAGTTACCCTTGAAGTAGATGGGGCTATTGCGAATGCATAGAGCCCCTGAAGTGCTGGAATAGTAACAAACGTGCGNTATCGCGTAGATGTCGTTCGGGCCGCTCGTGGTGGTCGCATTGAACATTTATGAATGTATGGTTAACAAACTTCACGGTTCATTTGATTTGTCAATCAAGGTTATAGGTTGTTTTGTTTTGATATTATAGACTTTCAAAGATGGGGTATTTTTTATACTCATGCTGTATATTAAAACAAAAGAAACTTTCTAATGACGTGCCACGTTTGTTGCTAGAACCATAACACAGTTACCCTTGAAGTAGATGGGGCTATTGCGAATGCATAGAGCCCCTGAAGTGCTGGAATAGTAACAAACGTGCGGTGGTCAGGTGCCTTTCGGCCGGGATACAAACGCTATGCAACTTTAGAATTACTCGTAGCTTGCATTCTAAATGCATGAATGACTGTTCGGCCCTTGTGCAGCGAGTGCTACACCACATCTGGACACAAACGCACCCACACTGCACGGCGACAAATAACTCTCATGTTTGCGGTCTAAAACAGTCATCGCTGTACCTCGCTTCAAGTACTGCCAGCTTTCAGCACAGCTACGCATGTTCACAAGACGGGCATTGCTACTTTAGCTTACAAAGACCTTCAGCACCACCACCATCAACTAACATTTCTCTCATTCAAACAAATAGTTCGTGTCCTTGATTTACATTCATGTATCTGTTGTTTCCTTAATTTTACAGAAATTTTAATATATTTTATATTTTTCCTTGTGTTTAGTGTGTACATTTTTCTTGTTATTGAATGAACTTGGAAGACATGGAGAGCGAAACGAGTAATAAAATAATGAGATAAATTTGTCCATAAGGAAGCGCAACAAAAAATTAAAGAGTTGGCGTTTTACACTAGCGCCCAGACCCATCCTCCTGAGATTGTTTAAATTTCTACAAAGGTCACGGAAAAGTGTGGGATTAGAGGGCAAAAAAAAAATTCAAGAATATATCTTAGAAGCTTATTTTCATGGCTCTCAGTAAAAATGAGTTCGCCTTAACAATACAAGTTTTGTGAAAAATATTTTTCCGCTTAAATCTTAAAAGCACTTAAAATTCATTTCTGATTACTTGATTTTACATAACTACAGCCCAAAAAATGAACAAAATAGCCACCTTATTTGCAGCAGCAAATGATTGACATAAAAAATATAACAGCATGCATATTTTTTTCAAAATGTCACCGTTTCAAATCTATTGATTTCCAGCGATAGACAAAAAATTTCTGGGGATATCCATTTTGCAGAGATACCAAATTGCACTCATATCATCAAATGTGACACAGTACGGAAGTATAGAAAAAAGTAAGAATTGTTTTCATGTTTTTATAATACAGCTTTAAATATTGGGCCAAACACAAACCAAATGGATCACATTGTCACAGTTAAATCCACACAATAACTCCGATATTCGCGACATGCATTAACTCTGAGGCAATTCTGAGAGGCTGAAAATGACTGGCACAACTTTTAATGGCCACACAAACCACGAACTAATTGTATGATGAAAAACTCAGACAGGATTACAAGTGGAATGATAAAAATATACAAAACAAACAAAATATGCAGACTGGAAACAAAAGCTGAAGTAACATTTTGGAGAGTTATATATTGGACAACCTGTGAAAACCAGGTATTGGAGAGACTTTGTGGACTTCTGTTCCTATGTTAAAACTGCGATAGGCCAAACAATCCAGTAGTGGATGTAACATCTGCTTCCAAGAACCGAATAAGATTGGAAAATAAAAGGATCTAAAGGACAAGTACAAACATCTTAATTGTTTGTGGCGTCAAACCCCTTGCATCCCAACTCGCTGATTAAGTGCTAGGAGACACAACGTGCCGATTTATCCGGGTATAGTTCAAATTTTCTCAGAGACTACCCTGCACTCACAAACATAAAATGATTTATAAAAGTGGGAGGTTTTTAAAGATACAAATATAGTATTGACGCGATCGTATACCAGAGTTGTAATGTGATGATTATAAATTGCCCGGCGCCACAGCCCTACGGTGAGCTGGTGAGATTATTTGGGTCGTTCGGCCGACGGCCCAGGGGTTCTCTAGTAATACAACGTCAAATACTATGAAATTGCGAGCTGTTTGGCCGCTGCGCACGCCTAAATTAATAAAGCACTAAATTTTTTTAGAGGTATATAATTATTTTATTGAACACTTTGATGAAACACGTGGTGACCGCGTGGTCGTATAAACACACTGCTGGAATATAATTACTTAAGGCGCGTGACGCTGCTCTCTCCTCGGTGAGATTTAACATAAAAGTACTAGTTGCTTCGTGAATGATATGATGATGCGATTGTTGAGTGATGCAGCCTGAGAGGCTGGTGCCGAGGTTCTTGTGAAACGAGAGACTTACCACGTCCGCTCGCGCCGATGTGATGTTGCCTACTGTCCTGAGCAATGCATCGGCTCGTGCCACCTAAGCACGGCCGACACCTGGCGGTGGAGAGATGAAACAAATGTGACTTAAATGCTAATGGGATGTAAACATGATATACCTTATATAAACATAATTAAACACAATTTACATAATAAAACACAATTACCCTTGTACTTACATAATATAACATCATTATATTAATATTAAATGTAAGTATTGACTCGTAGCAGCCACTGCATTGCCAACTTGAAAATGTCACATGTCCCTGGCTGGCTATGTATGTGATGATTGTTTTGACACACGATAATTATGGTATACATCAATACTGAATAAATACACATAACTCTAAATAACTATACTGGTGAAAACTATATTGGTAAATAATAATGATTAAATTGGTAAAATGAATAATTAATGACACGGTGCTCTATCACACATGGACAAATACACTTGATATACACTGAACACACTATCATTCTTGTACACATGTGCGCTGGTATGGTGCATCCGGAGTGGAGGACACTACTGCGGCAGCTACAGTGGGCACAAAGGGAACAGTGAACGCCTGGTTCACGTCAGTATATTACACTCGTAGTAGTTTATTATAGACAGCTTAAACAATTTTAGTTTATCTATTCAATCACAGCATCCACAACCATACGCATGCTATGCATAGAAAACATTTCATGGCATACTGCTGACACCTAGGTGATGTCAGTGTTATTCCTATGGACTCATTGTGCATTGGTGCCCTTCAGCTTTGTGAATGACAATGCCAGTAGTACACAGAACATCACAATATTATAAAATTGTGTAGCTGTAACAAGTGCAATTACAAATAATTGAATACTAACAAGTAAAGCTGAGTTCACAAAATTATGAGGTTTTCAGTGAACAGCAGAAAGTGCTTCCATGAAACACAGGCAGTCAAAACTGCACTTGCTGGGTGGAAAAAAGGATTTTTGATGCATAAATGTTCATGCATAAAACTGAAGAAATTTACATCCTGTGTGAATATTGTAACAAAACTAATATACTAATGAGCCTATTTTCATAGCACCTTACAAGTAGATATTGCAGATTCAGTAATCCAGGTATAATAGTGTGAGAATATGTGCTGGAAAATGGGAACTAACCTATGGAGGTGAAATACAGTTCTACATCTGGAGAGGCCATGCTGCTGGGATGCAAAGTGACGGGAGACTTTGAATTTAAAGAAATAAATCAGTTTTGATATAATGCCCGGTTTTTGCATAACCCCATTTAATATCCTTTTTCATTATCTTTATTTTTCGACTTAAGGCTTCCAGCTTTTCACCATCACCATACTTACGCCTAAATTATGAAATGTTGTACCTAAGGTGTTAATTATTTTTGGTTTGTAAGCACATATTTTTACAATTCTCTTACCATTTATTATGCATAACTACCACTTTGCACCTTAAAATTTGTAATTATAAAGCTACTACTTCTCAGTATTGATGGTATTAATTACTGGATTTGCTTGAAAAAGGGATGTCTTCGCATGATAATCGCACTCCCACCTTTTCTGACAAGCACTAGTATAAATTTATTACACACTAAAAATTTTAACTCATACTGCAACAATGAATTTTTCTTAAACTTCTCAGTTAACAGAAAATAGCTTTTTCTTACAAAATTAATTTCTCCCAGTGTTGAGGTATCACTCCTCTGTATCGCCAAGAAAAATTTATCTTTAACCTAGCTTCCTTTCCTCAAACATTCAGAAATGGAAAGAAAACAAATTATTAACAACAGACTGGAACCGGAAAGTCATCCCTAATGGGCAAGCTTAAAATTCGCTCAGATAAAACACTTGCACCTCCAGAATTTCACATAATTTCATTTCAATATCTCAAAGGTTGTACGAAAAGAACATTTAGCAACCCCTCGCAAAATCTGAAATAGTATTAAGAAAATGCATTGCCATTTGTCTTTCTATGAAGTGTTACAAAAATTTTGACAACTAAACTATTTGTCAAACGTTGACAACTGTGAACTTTTTATCGTATGTTCATAACATATCCAGGTAAGTGCTTTAGGATTTAAAAAAAAGGACAAAAACTTACTTTTAGAAGTTTTCTCTTGTGATATGATAATATGAAAAGATACAAAACAAAATTATGAAATTAATTTTCTTTATAACTCAAAAACAGCACTGTTTTTCCTTGAAGAAAATGGATGTAAACATTTCTGTATGAAATTTTTTGAAAATTAATATTTTAAAAGGTATTTCCTCTAAGATGCATTCTAAACACGATCATTTCAAAATAAGTAGTAATTTTGGGAACAATTTTTTTTAATATGCTGCCTAAACCTGTGGTATGAGATGGGTGTCAAATTAGGTGGTTATAGAAGTACTTTTAATTATCCAATAAAATTTGTTCCAGGTTTCCATGTTTTTTTTTATTACAGAACCCATTTTATCAGCCTTGTTACATGACCTAAGTAATACATTAGCATGAAGGATGGAGGGATAATGGAGAAGAGTATGGAGGTGAGATGACTCATCTGAGTGCAAAATAGGATGAGACAATACTTCTGTCTCAGCCTGCACACATCCACTTGTCCAGTTCCTTTTGTTTCCCCGACCATTACTTTTTCTTGTTTGTCCCATCCCACCGTGCCATTCACTCATCTCTGTTCCCAACACAAAACAAAATTTTTAAAATGACCTTTCACTCCCCCTCTCATGAAAATAATATTATGCAGTTTGCATCAGTTTTAGGCACCTCCATTAACAAAATATTTTTTCATGCAAGCATCAATTCTAACTGACCTAAAAATCTAATGTTTTAACCCACAGTTTATTCTAGCATAATTTAAAACAATAAAAACCAGGGCTGTAGTCAAGGGTATACGTGAGTAAATGCTGTATAAACTCTCATTCAGCATTTTTGCATAGACCTATACCATCTGTTCAGTTTTGTTACTTACGTTTATAATAACTTTGGCTAATTTGTAAACATACATTATTATAATGTCATAAAACATAGTCTTATCAATCCATTGTGTAAGTCATCTTAAGAACTTTTTACGATAATCGATACTCATTATAATGAGAACCAATCTACGTCACAACCAAACTACGATTTTGATTGTGTTCACTTCACTACGAGAAGTATGGAGCACTAGGACACCATTAATGCAAGTTGTTGTTCATTTCGTTTGAGATATGNAAGTATGGAGCACTAGGACACCATTAATGCAAGTTGTTGTTCATTTCGTTTGAGATATGCAGCACTAGTGCAAGCCATCAAAATGCTTTTTTGTTTATGTAATACAAGCGTGTAACGTCATGGAACATTTTTATATTTTGAGTTTTGAGTTAATATATAGTTTTAGATATAGAGAAGAAAATTTCAAGATTTGAACTTCCTCTAGGCTATACAACCCTACGTACTGTCGANATATAGTTTTAGATATAGAGAAGAAAATTTCAAGATTTGAACTTCCTCTAGGCTATACAACCCTACGTACTGTCGAGCCTCAGCTATCTTTCCATTGACTGCTGTTCCAGCAAGTGGCCAGTTTTACCCCAGACCAGTTGGCACAAGGTTCCATGCTTATTTTCTTGCAGGTCTGTTATTGGCTCAAATTTCTTCAGGCCATAGCTAATAAACTGTGAGTCAATTGCAAACGTAACTGCTATGTACAAATTTTTCAGAAATCTATCTTATCATAAAATGCATTTGCAAAATATTCCTGTCCTTAAAGGTAATGCTGCAGTTGAGGGTACAAACAGGTATATGCCATGAAATTGTCATACCCTGAATTAAGAGTACACCCTATGAAAATTTTGTGACTACAGCACTGGAAAAAACCCAAAACAATATTGTGGTAGCTATTGTGTGTTACATTATCAAGCAGACAAGCAATGTACACATTCATATTAGTTATCAAGTTTATAGCAAAAATAATGTTTTCCTTCAATGTGAGTGCATCTTCTAAAATTAAAGAATTTTGTTTGCATGTCAATTAAATTTTCTACAAGTGTATACTTAGTTCTAATTTAAATACATTTTTACTATCTTTTAAAACAGTGAGTTATCTTTGCTTCCTGAGAAATAATTTANACTTAGTTCTAATTTAAATACATTTTTACTATCTTTTAAAACAGTGAGTTATCTTTGCTTCCTGAGAAATAATTTATCATCAGATGAAAAGGGCAAAGCATTTCAACAAAATCTGAATGAATGAAGGTAAAACTATTAGTGATGATCTAATCTCAACAGTACTGAAACCCATGAAATAATATGCAAATTTATTGTTATTCCTACTAATAGATTACAGTAGAATACATATATATTTTATTAGTTTACTGGATATGTTTGCTGTTTTGTCAAAATAATAACTGTGCAAGGTTTTTAAGCATTCATTCTTAGAAATAACAGAACTGATAAGTTTATTGTGTACTCAGTGTTTGAGAAATTCTCACTTTTTGTTTGGATTGCTAGGTTTTTGTGCTAGTATGAATCAGCACATTTACCTTACATTACAAATAATTTGATTATTTGTCACTATTGTTAATTTGTAGAGACCTTATCATCTCCCATTTTACTTTGGTACCAAGGCAAACAGCATACTAGCATATTTTAGTTCAATGTGTGTCATTGGAATTCTGCTCATCCAACACACCTTGCAGGAGTCGGAACCAATAGTAAACATTCTGCACTCTGGTAGCTATTTTCGCGTGGTCAAGAGGAACTGCAGAATTAATTGTGTCTGTGGCGCTAGTCAATGAACAATTTACCTCTGCTCGAATATGTATAGGATTGTGGAGTGTAACTTGGTGCAGTCTTATGCTGTTAAAAGAAAGGGTCTCTTAATCTGCTAAGTAAATATTACTTAAACCCATTTCTTACATTCACTGTTTTTATTTACATGATCTGTCCAGAAGACAGCTGGCTTTCGTGGCCATTCTCTCAATAACTCTTGGCTTCCAGGCTGGAGCTGCATCTTCATGGTTGCAGTAACTGACATTTCACTGTTGGAGAGTAAATTTGAATTACCGCAACTAAACTTGTTAAGCCTATTTCTATTGGTCGGCCATCTTGCCTTTTCGGCCAATAACAGTGCTTCATATACAATGCTGTTATCTTCTAAAGTGATAAATACTGAATACGTGTGTGAGCATCGTCTCCTAATAAAACTAATATAAAACAATAAAAACTGTGTCCGAGTTAAATTCAAAACCTTCACAGGTTATGGGCCCAGGTCCACAAGAGTGCAGTGTAAAACTAAGCGACTAAAACAGAACATTTCGCCGTTGTGTTGTGTTCGGTAGTTTGAGGTTAGCTTCAAAAACGTGCCGAACGAACTGCGAATAAAACTAAAATCAGGTACCTACGTTGATATTCAACATGAACGTAAGTCAAATCGATGATGTCTCTTACATCGAAAAATTGAGTGGTGCCGAAAATAATCAAGTTTGGAAACTGCAGATAAAAAAGTTTTTAAATCTGCTGGTCTCGACGACATCGTCACGGGTGTCGCAAAACAGGAAGATATGACCGAAGGTAAGGAAAAAAAAGATTTCATTTGTCAGGATGCTCGTGCGAAAAAAGCGATTATAACCTCGGTTCAAAAGACCGTTTTCAATCATATTCTGCACTGTAAAACCGCCAAAGAAATGTTTGACAAACTTAGTAAAATTTACTATGTAAAGAACGAAAACCAGGTCACCGAGCTTTTGCAGGCGTTTTTTGGTTATCAGTACGACCGATCTCGCGATATGGCGTTAAATATAAACAATTTTCAGAATATTGCTTTTCGTTTGAACACCCTCGAGCAAAATATCACGGACGAGATGGTTGTGCCCAAAATTCTAGCTATTTTGCCGTCTCAATACAACAATTTCTGTACTGCTTGGGGTTCAACTNCGTCTAAATACAACAATTTCAGTACTGCTTGGGGTTCAACCACCAAAGAAGATCGCACCATTGATAACCTCATGACTCGACTTTTCTCGGAAGAATCAAAACTCGCCGTACGTAATAAAACCGGAAATATCGTGGCTTTTAAGACGCCATTCAAAAATAAGATCAGTCGTTTCGGAACTAAAACAGCTCAAAACAAGACTCCCGGAAATAAAAACTGTTTCACTTGTGATCAACCGGGTCGTTTCAAAAATGCGTGTCCTACCAATAATGTTGGTTTCGAAGACACCAAAGAGATATGCAAGTATTGTAAAAAAAACAATCATAAATCAGAAAACTGTTTTTTCCGTGCCGAACATAAAAGTAAAAAAAAAAAAACAAGGTCGCTTACATAACCCAAAAACGTGAAAACACTGAGACAAAAGACCTGACATTTTTTGTTGATTCCGGAAGCTCTTTTCACATTACAAACGTGAGCTCAATGCTGTCCAACTTAAAATTGAGCAGGACGAAGTAAAAATCACAAAGAAAAATCAATCACTGATCACGGCAGGAGTTGGGATTTTTGATGCAAAGGAATGCATCCTTAATGATGTGATGCTTGCTCCTTGTCTTGACAGCAATTTAATATCAGTCGGTGCTATAACCGAAAACGGTGGTCAAGTTCTTTTCACCAAAGAAAAAGTAATAATTTCCAAAAACAATCATACCCTTGAGGGGGAAAAATTGTCAAATGGTATATACGCTTTGACGCTCACACCAGAAGACACAGATAAGCAATGCTTTCAAGTCGTAAATTCTGTGAAAAATGCTGCATATTGGCACAGAATTCTTGGCTATCTGAGTAACAAAAACATAAGAAATCTCGATTCAGACAAAATTTTGGGAAAAAACAAAAAAAAATCTGCGAAATTTGCATTAAGGCAAAACAATCTCATTTTCCTTTCCTGTCTCAACGTAAGAGAGCAACAAGACCACTCGAGATAATACATACAGATATTTGCCAGATCGAAAAACAGACATGGGACGGATATATCTACATATTGGCACCGTATGATGATTATACCTGCTTCAAATATGTTTATTTATTTTTAAAAAAAATGGACACTGCTGACATAATTAAACAGTTTGTTTCAGAAGTTGAAGCAAGATGGACCCTGCCAGTCTACAAAATAAGATCAGATTCAGGAGGTGAATTTGCCAACGAAAACATACTGTATTGGGCGAAATCCAAAGGAATAGTCATGGATTTTACTATCTCACATACTCCGCGCAGCTGAACGCGAAGGCTGAACAGATCTCTCCTGAACAAGACTAGAGCCCTGCTCTTTGATTCGCACCTTCCAGCTGACATGTGGGGAGAAGCTGCCAGAGTAAGTTGTTATATTTTAAATTGCTGTACTATGAAGCCTTGCAGACAATAAGACGCCTTTTGAAATGTGGTTTGGAAAGAAACCTGACTACAAGAAGATGCACATTTTTGGATGTACAGCTCATGCTAAAATATTGNACTTAGTTCTAATTTAAATACATTTTTACTATCTTTTAAAACAGTGAGTTATCTTTGCTTCCTGAGAAATAATTTAACATCAGATGAAAAGGGCAAAGCATTTCAACAAAATCTGAATGAAGGTAAAACTATTAGTGATGAATCTAATCTCATCAGTACAGAAACCCATGAAATAATATGCAAATTTATTGTTATTCCTACTAATAGATTACAGTAGAATACATATATATTTTATTAGTTTACTGGATATGTTTGCTGTTTTGTCAAAATAATAACTGTGCAAGGTCTTTAAGAATTCATTCTTAGAAATAACAGAACTGATAAGTTTATTGTGTACTCAGTGTTTGAGTAATTCTCACTCTTTTGTTTGGATTGCTACGTTTTTGTGCTAGTATGAATCAGCACATTTACCTTACATTACAAATAATTTGATTATTTGTCACTATTGTTAATTTGTAGAGACCCTATCATCTCCCATTTTATTTTGGTACCAAGGTAAACAGCATACTAGCATATGTTAGTTCAATGTGTGTCATTGGAATTCTGCTCATCCAACACACCTTGCAGGACTCGGAACCAATAGTAAACATTCTGCACTCTGGCAGCTATTTTCGCGTGATCAAGAGGAACTGCAGAATTAATTCTGTCTGTGGCGCTAGTCAATGAACAATTTACCTCTGCTCGAATATGTATAGGGTTGTGGAGTCTTAACTTTGTGCAGTCTTATGCTGCTAAAAGAAAGGGTCTCTTAATCTGCTAAGCAAATATTACTTAAACCCATTTCTTACATTCACTGTTTTTATTCACATGACCTGTCCAGAAGACAGCTGGCTTTCGTGGCCATTCTCTCAATAACTCTTGGCTTCCAGGCTGGAGCTGCATCTTCATGGTTGCAGTAACTGACATTTTATATATATTACGATTTACGAGACGCTTGTCTGTTACTGCTGTTGGAGAGTAAATTTGAATTACCGCAACTAAACTTGTTAAGCCTATTTCTATTGGTCGGCCATCTTGCCTTTTCGGCCAATAACAGTGCTTCATATACAAAACTGTTATCATCTAAAGTGATAAATACTAAATACGTGTGTGAGCATCGTCTCCTAATAAAACTAATATAAAACAATAAAAACTGTGTCCGAGTTAAATTCAAAACCTTCCCAGGTTATGGGCCCAGGTCCACACGAGTGTAGTGTAAAACTAAGCGACTAAAACAGAACATTTCGCCGTTGTGTTGTGTTCCGTAGTGCGGCAGTTTGAGGTTAGCTTCAAAAACGTGCCGAACGAACTGCGAATAAAACTAAAATCAGGTACCTTCGTTGATATTCAACATGAACGTAAGTCAAATCGATGATGTCTCTTACATCGAAAAATTGAGTGGTGCCGAAAATAATCAAGTTTGGAAACTGCAGATGAAAAAGTTTTTAAATCTGCTGGTCTCGACGACATCGTCACGGGTGTCGCAAAACAGGAAGATATGACCGAAGGTAAGGAAAAAAAAGATTTCATTTGTCAGGATGCTCGTGCGAAAAAAGCGATTATAACCTCGGTTCAAAAGACCGTTTTCAATCATATTCTGCACTGTAAAACCGCCAAAGAAATGTTTGACAAACTTAGTAAAATTTACTATGTAAAGAACGAAAACCAGGTCACCGAGCTTTTGCAGGCATTTTTTGGTTATCAGTACGACCGATCTTGCGATATGGCGTCAAATATAAACAATTTGCAGAATATTGCTTTTCGTTTGAACACCCTCGAGCAAAATATCACGGACGAGATGGTTTGTGTCCAAAATTCTAGCTATTTTGCCGTCTCAATACAACAATTTCAGTACTGCTTGGGGTTCAACCACCAAAGAAGATCGCACCATTGATAACCTCATGATTCGACTTTTCTCGGAAGAATCAAAACTCGCCGTACGTATACGTAATCAAACCGGACATATCGTCGCTTTTAAGACGTCATTCAAAAATAAGATCAGTCGTTTCGGAACTAAAACAGCTCAAAACAAGACTCCCGGAAATAAAAACTGTTTCACTTGTGATCAACTGGGTCATTTCAAAAATACGTGTCCTACCAAGAATGTTGGTTCCGGAGATATGCAAGTATTATAAAAAAAAAAAAATTATAATCAGAAAACTGTTTTTTCCATGCCGAACATGAAAAACGTGAGAAAAATAAAACAAGGTTGCTTACATAACCCAAAAACGACATTTTTTGTTGATTCCGGAAGCTCTTTTCACATGACAAACGAGAGCTCAGTGCTGTCCAACTTTAAAATTGAGCGGGACGAAGTAAAAATCGCAAAGAAAAATCAGTCGCTGATCACGGCAGGGGTTGGGATTTTTGATGCGAACAAATGCATCCTTAATATCAGTCGGTGCTATAACCGAAAACGATGGTCAAGTTCTTTTCACCAAAGAAAAAGTGATGATTTCCAAAAACAATCATACCCTTGAAGGGGAAAAATTGTCAAATGGTTTATACACTTTGACGCTCACACCAGAAGACACAGATAAGCAATGCTTTCAAGTCGTAAATTCTGTGAAAAATGCTGCATATTGGCACAGAATTCTTGGCCATCTGAGTAACAAAAACATAAGAAATCTCGATTCAGACAATATTTTGGGAATTTCAGTGTCTGATTAGAAAAACAAGAAAAAAAAAAAATCTGTGAAATTTGCGTTAAGGTAAAACAATCTCGTTTTCCTTTCCTGTCTCAACGTACGAGAGCAACAAGACCACTCAAGATAATACATACAGATATTTGCCAGATCGAAAAACAGACAGACATAGGACGGATATATCTACATATTGACACTGTATGATGACTATACCTGCTTCAAATATGTTTATTTATTTTTTTTAAAAATGGACTCTGCTGACATAATTAAACAGTTTGTTTCAGAAGTTGAAGCAAGATGGACCCTGCCAGTCTACAAAATAAGATCAGATTCAGGAGGTGAATTTGCCAATGAAAACCTACTGAATTGGACGAAATCCAAAGGAATCGTCATGGATTTTACTACCTCACATACTCCGCAGCTGAACGCGAAGGCTGAACAGATCTCTCCTGGACAAGACTAGAACCCTGCTCTTCGATTTGCACCTTCCAGCTGACATGTGGGGAGAAGTTGCCAGAATAAGTGGCTATATTTTAAATCGCTGTACTACGAAAAGCCTTACAGACAATAAGATGCCTTTCAAAATGTGGTTTGGAAAGAAACCTGACTACAAGAAGATGCACATTTTTGGATGTACAGCTCATGCTAAAATATTGACCAGACTTAAAAAACTAGACAGTCGCAGCAAGAAATACCGTTTTGTGGGGTATGCGCTGAATGGATACCGCTTATGGGACGAAAATGCTCGAGACGTGATTTTTTACGATCTGATTACTAGAACCAAAAATGAACCTACCTACGATGACGTCACCATAACCATTGAAATGGAAGAAAACCAAGAAAACAACACAATACCTATAGAACAAGAAAAAGAAAACGATCAACACCAGAACTCAAAAGAATACGAACAAGAAGAAGCCCAGATCCAGACAACTAATGACGAAAACAACAAGAATGAGTCCGCATACGAAGATGCAGAAGAAGAAGAAGAAGCTTCGGAAAGAGGATGTCGAACAAGAAAAATCCCAAAATATATTCAAGACTGCGTGCTGCTTACCAATCAGGAAGCCGTAAATAGACCAAATTCCGTGGAATGGAAAAACAAGAAGTCTTCACTAAAAATAAACAAAGTTTTCAAATTTATGCCAATTAGCAAACTGGAAGGCAAGAAACTTATCAGCAGCATATGGGTTTTCAGGTGAAAAGAAAACGGCCAACTTAGAGCACGACTAGTTGCTCGTTGATGCGATCAACGAGAAGGTTATTATTTTGATACTTTCTGTCCTGTCGTGGACATCAATATACTTCGTTTCCTGCTCGCCTATGCCAAAGCTACCAAAAAAATTGTGAAAACATTTGATGTTGCCAGTGTTTCCTACATGGGCAATTGTCAGAAGAGCTATATTTGAAAGGGAAAAAAGCAAAATTTTCAGTCTTCAAAAACCCTTATACGGCCTAAAACAAGCTCCAATCAACTCTGGAACAGAAGATTCGTTGATTTTTTAAAAACAAAGGGACTATCTCAGCTAGTTACTGACAAATCAGTTTTTAAAATTAATGATAATTTGTTGATTTTAGCTCTTCATGTGGACGATGGACTTGTCATAGGGAAAAACGAAAAGACAGTGAGAACATTTCTTCTGGAACTTGGAAGAGAGTTTGATACAACTTTTGAAAATGAGCCGAAAAGTTATATCGGAATGGAGTTGAAAAACGACTTAGAAAATTTCTCTATTTATCAACGGAAATACATCAAGAAGATACTCAGTGAATTTAAAATGGACTTGTCAAAAGGCATCAGAACTCCTTCTACGCCGACTACCGAAAATTACAGCTCAAGACCTAACAAAGATTTTCCATACTGGGAAACTGTAGGAAGTCTACTATACCTGTCAAACCGAACCAGACCTGACATCACTTTCTCTGTGAACGCTGCTTCAAGAAATGTTGAAAATCCTAAAGAAGAAGATGTTATGAAGGTCAAACGAATTTTCAGATACCTTCAAGGCACTAAAAACACGGCAATTAAATACTCAAAAGGTGAAAATTACCTACAACTAGATGTTTATTGCGATTCAGATTACGCAAAGGATCCAAAAACTCGGTGAAGCACTAGTGGATTCGTCATACTATACTGTGGCGGAGCTATCTCGTGGTCAACAAGACGTCAGCCAATTGTTGCTGTCAGCACAGCTGAAGCGGAATTTATAAGTGTCAGTGAATGTGTTAAGGAAGTGCTTTTCCTAAGATCTTTGTTTAAAGAGCTCACAAATCAAAATCTGGATGTGAAGCTGCACATTGATAATCAGAGTACAATCAATATGATCAAAAATGGCTGTGATGCTAAAAGGTCTAACCATATTGATATTCAAATTAAATTCATACTTGAAAAAGTCAACCAACATAATTTTGCTCTAAAATATTGTCCTACCGAAAATCAAATAGCAGATATCTTCACTAAATCCTTGACTCCAGCTGTCTTTGAAAAATTAAGAGATAAATTTTTGTTTTTCCAGGAAAAATAAAAGCTTTTTGTTAAAAACTGAAAACTTGATTGTATTAAACAAGACTTGACTTTGTGAAAAGAAAATTTGGTTGCTTTGTATTTTTGCTAATGTCTACAACAAATTTTTCTTTACACCTACTTGTATACTGATAATAATTATGCCTTGTTGTATGCATTTCTCTTATTGATATTACAGTTAACTAAACTTCAAATTTAAGACTAGATTAAAACCTAGAACTGTCTGTAAAATTCAATGAATTTGATTTTGTAAATTTGATGTACCGGTTACTATTTTTAAGAAAAATTGCAAATTTAAGGGGGAATGTTGGAGAGTAAATTTGAATTACCACAACTAAACTTGTAAATCCCATTTCTATTGGTCTGTTATCTTCTAAAGTGATAAATACTGAATACGTGTGTGAGCATCTTCTCCTAATAAAACTAATATAAAACAATAAAAACTGTGTCCGAGTTAAATTCGAAACCTTCACAACTGCAACATGAAGATGTGACTCCAAGGTCACGACCTGTCCAGTTATGTTTGTAGTAATGAACCAATGAATGTAAAGGAGCCTCTACCCATATTGTTAAGCACTTAGTATCAGCTTATTTTCTAACCATGCATTAATGTGCCTCGAACATGTGTTCCAATATAACAAATATGTTAGCCAACTTCAGTTATTTGATGATACCATGATTATAGTTCCATTGTTTTTCTATTGTTTGAACTATGTCAAGAATAATTTGGAAAATGTGATGAACTGCATTTGGCAGAATGTTCACTTCATCTGGAATACGTAAAATAATATGGTAATTATCTAGTATAGGGGCTTTTCTAAAGGGGGGGAAAACCTGAGAAGTGGTATATTTCCACTCTACTAATTATGCAGAACACGAATATACTAGGGGCATTAACGTCCGACCAATTTTGTGATATGTGCCCACCTAACCTAAATGAACCTAACCCCACAACGAGTGAATCACTATTTTTCATTTTTAAAATAACCTAGGTTTGTAGAGTGTTAATCTAACCTAGGATAGTAGGGTTTTAAACTAACCTAGGATAGAAGGGTTTTAAACTACACTAGGATTTTAGGGTTTTACACTATGGTAGGCTGTTGGTGTAATCTAGGATTTTAAACTACGCTACGATTTTAGGTTAATCAAGGATTTTAGGGTTTTAGTAACAGTTAAATACACTGGAAGTCTATGAGTCAACTCACATACGTAGGCGACCCATTCAACTGCTGTGCATCTTACCTCGATCTACTACAACATAAAGTAACACCCGCCACATAGGCGAATATTACGCACAGAATCACTGGTTTTTGCACCCTCCAATCTTACATCACATCCGCACTGTCTCGCGTCTCAAATTCAACTAATGGCATCTCAATGGCAACGTACAATCCCGTGACGATGACGTATACAGTAAACAGCCAATACGGTGACGGCACAATGCACATTTATTCACGTCACTAATGTAATAATTCACCAAAAATTAAGGCGTCCGACGTAAATAAAGTGGCGGGCCGCTCGTACTATTAACAATTTTATTTAATATGTTCTATTTATTTTAACATTACGCCCTCCTGAATATCCGCGGCCGGTAGGTAGCGTCGGAAACAGCGATGCGCAGCCATTAAACATGGCGACAGAAGTAAATATAGCAGCCAAAGTGCTTGTACTTTTGACAAATTTTTTTAATATGTTCTACTTATTTTAACATTAAACCCTCTTCGATATTAAAAAGGTAAGCTGTGCAGAACCTATTAATGCTACTTTCGTTGGTCTAGGACGTTTCCTTCAGAAAAGTCCCTACAATAGATAATTACCCAAAGACATAGTTTCCTCTGATACTACCAATTGTTTAGAAATAAAAGTGGGTTTTGTACCTAACAAAACTACTACCGAGTTTTGGAATGAAGTAAACATATCTGCATTACTCAAAGTAGACTCCTTCTGCAGCAATACATATCATCAAAATTCTTTGTTTAAAAATAATAAAAGGTAGGCCTGTAGTGGCCATGATACAGCCATGAATGAATGCTTTCGCTTATCGATTCGAGTCGATATAATGAATTGTATGTACATACAGCAAAAATCTTTCAATCTTGCTAGCAATCTATTTACGAGTCATTCTCATTCGGAAAAGTGATTNGTATGTACATACAGCAAAAATCTTTCAATCTTGCTAGCAATCTATTTACGAGTCATTCTCATTCGGAAAAGTGATTGTGGCACTGGCATCAACAACGCAAGTTTAATGCAAAGAGTTTTAATTTATATCAGCGCATATGTACAGTAAAAGGGAGATAATGCCATAAACACATAGAAAATTGTAAATAAAATTTTTTGTAATATGATTTTTATGGTAAAAGATGTTCAGCATTGTAGTTTNTAAACACATAGAAAATTGTAAATAAAATTTTTTGTAATATGATTTTTATGGTAAAAGATGTTCAGCATTGTAGTTTTCTTCACATTTAAGTAAGCAAATTCATTGTTATTTCGTGAATACCGTAGTTTTTACGGAATTTCACATATAAACATAATTTCACCATATTTTGCGTTATTTTACTGTTTGCAAAAATTTCTAGACCCTAACTATGTCTAATCGCAATTCCTGACTACATTATGTCCAGGGGCAAATACAGTTGGGNCCCCCGCCAACCTATCACTTTGACTTGAAAGTGTCCTGTGAATGGTTTAAAACTGAAATGAAACACTACCCAATTATTTACAATACTGATTTCATGTCCTTAATTTAATACCATTTTCTAAAATTATGATGAGACAGGGCCCCTCTCCCATGCCCAAAAATCTAGATCCACTCTTGATGATGTCATCCTACCCTTTCCTTTTGATTACTTCACTAAAATCACTTTAGTTTAGCACTCATATAAAACAGTTTATATTTGCAGATGAACTCAATTGAAAAAACACGTGCGTCTTTAAAACCACAATAAATGTTAGAACGTAAATACNTTTATATTTGCAGATGAACTCAATTGAAAAAACACGTGCGTCTTTAAAACCACAATAAATGTTAGAACGTAAATACGTTGGCATATTTCATTATGGTAAAGGAAAAAAGCATTCCAAGACACAAAAGCAGCAATTTACAAAGCAACTGACACTTACTGATAATATATATTATTTCATTTCACCAAAGAAGATGCGCCACAAAGGCACCTGCAACCAATTACATTACATGAAATATGAAAATACAAAAATAGTTACTGGTGACTGCCAACAACATTAATAATATAAAGAACAAGTGTTCAGGGTGTGTAAATGTTTTACATAACCATAGTGCATTCATTAGATTCTGCAAGTACCTAAAAATCAAATTTCTGGCTTGAACGCAGCTCGAAATATTTTTCAGGCTCGAAAAATTTCAATAATCAATGTCATGTCATTTCACCTGCGACCTATGAGATTGTGTTTCACTGTTTACGAAAGAAAGGAACACATTGTTTATTAATGAAACATAAATACATAAAAAGTAGACGTATTCTAGTAAAAAGGGTAATTATTCAGTTTAGGGGCTTTTCTATAAAAAAAAACCCAAAGAGTGGTATATTTACTCTCTACTAATTATGCAGAACACGAATATACTAGGGTCATTAACGTATGACTAATTTCGTAATATGTGCCCACCTAACCTACAGAANTCATTAACGTATGACTAATTTCGTAATATGTGCCCACCTAACCTACAGAATCTAACCCCACGATGAGTGAATCACTATTTTACATTTTTAAACTAACCTAGGAATGTAGCGTTTTACACTAACCTAGGATTGTAAGGTTTTAAACAAATGTAGGATTTTGGGGTTTTACACTAAACTACGCATTTAGGATTTTAGGGATTTAAAGGAACCGTAAAACACACCAAAAGAATATTAATTAACTCACCTAGGCGGCTGGTAGAATTCCTCTGTCAACGGCCAATTCAACCTTACCTCACTCGACGAAACACCATCCTCTACTAACATGCCACATACGCGACTATAACACCTGAAGCACTCGTCATAGCCGAATATTACTCACTGAAGCACTTGTTAATAGGCTAATATAACGCCCAAAAGCACTCTTTCTTGCTTTCTCAGTTTTAAATCCGCCGGATTAGGACCACACAACTAATGCCGGCGAAGGCTCATAGGCTACTGAAGTATTTTAAAATTTCCCGTTAACAACACGTCATGGTGATGTAAATTACCCAGAAGCCAATACGGTGACGACAGAAATCCTGGCGCCCGCAGTAAACAAAGCAGCAGATTACTGGTATTTTAAACTATTTTATTTGATATGTTCTACTTATTTTAACAT
>NQII01004330.1:13879-33581 GCA_002778355.1 Clitarchus hookeri | reverse complement strand
CCACGTGTAACGGAATTTTCCACCTGCCAGGTTCCACGTGCCGCCTCGAAGGCGCCAGCGAAGTGCGCTAGGCGGGGGGGTGTGAGGGGGTGATGGATGTGAGCCAATGTCGTGCTATAATCCCTAAACCGGCACGCGACAAACTTACAAATTACATACATGAGTGACACAAATAAATTGAACCAATTTTCATAAGTTACAGGGTTTTCAGTTTTTGCAATCAAATTGTTGGTCTGATGCAAAATGTGGCATACTCCAAAAATTGCCCTACAGCTTGCTGCTCAATGAAGCTGGCCTGGCCAGCAAAATGTTGCGACAGCACAATTCCGTGAAACTAATGTCTCGTCCTTTGTGTGTGTGCCTGTTGACAAATACTAGTCTGAGTACTTGTGTTTCTGTCCTTTNGTGAAACTAATGTCTCGTCCTTTGTGTGTGTGCCTGTTGACAAATACTAGTCTGAGTACTTGTGTTTCTGTCCTTTTATATATTATTGGTAGCCTAACGGCCTACTTGTCACCTTCACCCAAAAGTGTTTTACTTCTATCGTCTGCAGAATACTTATTTTTATGTAATGTCAACTGTCTCTTTTGTTTTCACATACATGTACTGTATACATGCAGTGATTTTTTATTGAACTGGCAAATTTCAGCCAACAAAATATGTAACATATTTACATAAAATCAAGCACTTCAACTTAATACTTTACTGAACAAAAATTAATTGTACATGTTACTTCATCGTTTGTGATATTGTATTACATTTTNCTTCAACTTAATACTTTACTGAACAAAAATTAATTGTACATGTTACTTCATCGTTTGTGATATTGTATTACATTTTAAAAATATAAAACATTTTTAATTAAATTTTAGAAAAAGTAGTGAAAAACTTACCAAAACTACCTTGTCAAAACAGAATAAATCATGGAATCTTTTTCACAGAAAAAAGGTGCATCTATTTATTTACAAATGAAAAAATAATCTAAAAGATAGGCATATTCTGTTAAAATTATTCCTTACAACTGCAAATATGAAACAGATTACCTTCAAAATGCTAATTTTATTTTTATTATAATACCTTTTTTTTTGTATGCAGTAAAAGATCCTGAGCTTGAGCTCGGCTCAAACTAAAAATCTCTGGCTCACAGATCTCTAGTCGTATTCATCCTCTACCATAACTGCTCAAAATGATTTTAAAGCCAATGCTGTATTCAACGCAAAAATTGTATATTAGCTTTAAAACATAATTGAAACCACAAATGTAATAATTGTCATTAGACAGAATGGACAAGTACTCACAGGGCGGTCGGTACTCATGGACAGACACACACAAACAAAAGTAGCACAAACACATTTTCCACGTGGATGCACGGTCGCACAAAGTTTCGCTGGCTAGGCCAGCTTCATCATGCAGTGAGCAGTGGTACACTGCAGTCTGGTGAGTAGTGGTTGGCAAACAGCGAACCTAGCGGCCAGGAGGCGAACTAGGCTAGGGCAGGAAATGTTTAATGTGGCAGAGGTGTTATCCTATGTTTAAGCCAGGTGCCTGGCTGGATTTGGCGATGTATTGGTGGGCCAGTTTCCAGCATCACAGTTCTGCACTATTATTAGAAAGGGGTAGGCTCTGATCCCTATGGTTGTGAGATGCTGCGTNCATCACAGTTCTGCACTATTATTAGAAAGGGGTAGGCTCTGATCCCTATGGTTGTGAGATGCTGCGTCTGCATGGAATATGTGTCTATCCATGAGTACCACCCTGTGAGTACTTGTTCATTCTGTCTACTTTTCTTATAATGTAATTAGTAGGCTAGTAGCCTATTCCCANGTACCACCCTGTGAGTACTTGTTCATTCTGTCTACTTTTCTTATAATGTAATTAGTAGGCTAGTAGCCTATTCCCACCATATCTAATCATTAAAGTTCAAAATTATGATTAATTATAATTATGAGTAATGAAAATGTAAAGTGAAATGTAAAATATATGTCTGAAAAGTGATTCTCGTGGTAATGTTTATATTTACACTGTTATCAGATGGGCTTGGCCTACACTGAATATGAATAGTAAGTGGTCAACGTCCCCCTGCGCCTTGGCGCCGAGGGGTTACACTGGGTGCGGCCAGCCCCAGAAGCGGATGTGATTCATCTGTAATTGACCCAGGGAAGTGACCACACCAAGGCAGTATCAGCACATGTGAGGCATATGATAGCAGGCCGCTCATCTATGATTATGGCAATTAATTTCTGAATGGCAGGGGATTGATTTTGCTGGCACCCTGAGAACACACCCATGTGCAGCTTGCATAAGTGGGACAGTGTGCCAGGATTGGAAACTGTCACCTCAGTTCAACCAGTGCCCCCAGGCCCTCGTGGGAGTGGCCACGAAGGAGGGGTGTGCAGAAGACAACGGCGCCACGCGTCAGTTCAGAAGGCAGTCAACAGCGACCGCACAGAAGTTGCGAGTATTATGTTCCACCCAGTGTAGGGTTAGGTAAGGCAGGAGTTCCCCATGTTAAGGGGTGAGGATCAGTGTACCACGGGTGTGGTGGCTACAGCTTTCACTTCATTAAATGAACTAGTTTCACCTCATACATGGTACTAGTTAATTGTAGCACTGTGGCCCCTTCCCTCCTGGCAGGTCCAATATGTGTGGAAGAACAGACAAATGCATACCCTTATGCCAGAGGGGCAGATCTTGCAGCTAGCAACTGAAGGCAAACTACTTCCAAGAGCAATGGCAGTGCAAATAAGTAAGGAGGTTGCTAATCTGGCTATGGGCACAAACCATCTCACCCCTGGGGACGAATACATACAAGTACCTGGGTTTGTCATTGGAATTTTCTGGGGCTGCTCCAACGCAACATCCCTATCTAGACNGACGAATACATACAAGTACCTGGGTTTGTCATTGGAATTTTCTGGGGCTGCTCCAACGCAACATCCCTATCTAGACTTCATAACCACCCTGGAGTAATTAGGCAGGAGAAGACTTGCTGATCCTGGGGATGACTCGGGGGAGTCACTACCCACACCAACCTCCTGCTAATCCAGGTGACCTAAGGGAATAGGCAGAGGACTGGGTGAAAAATTTTAATGACAACACATGATGGAAAGATACAAATGGCAGTAACACAGAAATTAAACAGCACTTTCAATAAGTGTTCACTTTACTGTGAATGGCCTATACATTACTTTGCAAAGGACAGTACCATACTTACTATTTAAATGCTGTGTAGGTTGATTACAATGTCTTGTCAAAATTTATTTTATTTACAACAACCAGAGAATATACTTTGGCAATTATGTTCATATATTATGTAAATTCTGACTTTAAATTCACAAAGCAATACAAATTTATAAAAATTTCTTGCTGCTCTTCATTTCTAGGAAAAAAAGCATACAGAGCCCCACACAAGAAAATCACTTTTCTACGGCAGACATTTAATTGCATGAAAATATATTTNAAAAAGCATACAGAGCCCCACACAAGAAAATCACTTTTCTACGGCAGACATTTAATTGCATGAAAATATATTTTACAAAATTAACAAAACTATGAAGATAGCATTTATTTGAGAGAGCTGTCGAAAATAAGGATGATGATGGAAATTTTGGCATTCAAGTCACCAGCCAAAACTGCGACACTGTGACAAGCTTGTGGATAGTATTAAACTCACAGTATACACAAAAAATATAGTTGCCATAACCATTGTAACTTTAAGGAACACCAACGTCGCTTTAAAAGAGCATCCAACAGTTGTGAACACTGTGGTCTTTTCCCAACCCTGAATTACAGCAAAACATTTTATCTATGTTTACAGACCCACATTATTAAAAATAACAGAGCAACAAATAATAAATAATGTTCGACAACTAAAAGTATAAAATGTAGCATTAATAAGTTCACATTACAGAGTGTCATAATTTTTAAGAACAAGGTTGTAACTAGTGTACGTACGTTCGCATTAAAGAGCAATAATCAGTCGTCCCATACAACATACCTTAGCAAATTCTGATCATAGTAAAATTTGGATGCCAGTTCAGAATGACCAATCTAACGCTAAAGTATTTACATTAATGTTAGGCTACATCACAAGGTTTGTAAGAGCTGTGTAAAACTGATGTGGAAGATACTGTATTTACCCAGGTACCCCCCTACCACCCATCCCCTTATTTTTAGCATAATTTGGTAGGAAACCATTTTTTGTAGCAAAATACAATTGCACTAAAGTATAAATATTTTGTGCGTGCCATCACATACCATCATAATCACAAAAGTTATCCAAAAGTGTAAAGTATATGGCTGCAGTCTTTTTAAAAGCTGAAAACACACCCAAAGCTACACTAAAATGGNGTTATCCAAAAGTGTAAAGTATATGGCTGCAGTCTTTTTAAAAGCTGAAAACACACCCAAAGCTACACTAAAATGGCACGGCGCTGTGTGTCGACAGTGTAGCATGCGCAGCGTGGCAATATCGCGCCAGGGGGGTGACCTTGGCAACTACCTGCTCCCTGCCTCCTTTCTCTCTCGCAAGCCATACAATGGCCTCGTCACAAAAGGAGATAGTGCTACTTACCCCAGCCAGTTAACGGGTGTAAACATTTTAGGTACATTTTCTTCTGCACATAAGTTTCAAAATATACGTGTCAACTGTAAACTCTGAATGCACCACATATATATTCTCACTTTCAAAGCTAAATAGTTTAGTTACAAAAAATTCACATAAAAAGTTAACATGAAAATTACACGCCTGGCGATGTTTATCACAGGCGTCACATCACAATGCCAGTCTATCTGCAATATAAATTACGAAGTTTATTTGCAACTGTGTCCGTCACTTTCAGAGTCGCCAGCATCTGAATTTGCATCGTCGGAATTCCAGTCATCTTCTGTGCCATCAAGCGCATTGGAAATGCAGAACTTTTTGAAACTCTTTAGAACCAAACTTTCTGGAATTGCTGCCCAGGCATCCAGAACTCACTAATACATCAATGACAAACTTGGCCGCCTCACTCCCCCGGTCTTGTGTCATCTCGTGACTGCCGTTCATCATCCTTCCCATGTGCTGCCGCTTCAAACACGTCTTGAATAGCTTGCTTACACACACATCAAGAGACTGAAGCACAGATATCAGTCAACCGGGAATTGTTACCTGATCTATTCGGCCAGCTTTCAGACAGTTTTTTGTTTTCCTCAGTTCAGATGACCGCGAAAGCTGTCAAGCACAAGCATACCCTGTAAATTCAACAAAGCCCGAGACCCTCATTCCCACACAGATTTTATCCAATCCATGACCATTGTGTTGTCCATTCATTCCTTTTCCTATGCTCTTGTAATCACACCACGAGGAAATTTTTCTCCCTTAGGGAGCAATTTCCTTATAAGAAATAACGTATGGTGGCAGCTTTTTTCCATCGGAAAGAATTGTCAGCATTACTGTGCATCGAATTTCCTCACTTCCACCAGTTAATACAATAACAGTTTTCACACCCTTTGTATCGACAGCCATGTCTGCCAACATCTCAAAATACACTGGAGTTTAGTTTGCGCTTCCAATTTGTGAAAACAAATATCCATGTTGTTTACGCAACTTTATCACGTATCTTTGATAAGTGATCACTTTTTCCTAGTAGCTTGCTGGCAAATGCTGCGAGATCTTATTATAGTGTCTTGTGGACAAACAATTTCTTTCCATGAATTTTTGAATCGAGTTCCTACTTTAAAGTTTTCAGTCACACCAATTTTGCGCACAATTTGTAAGGCTTAAGGAGAAGGCACTTCAATACTTACTGCATACCCGAACTGTACCTTTTCTCCAATGTATGCAAGAAGCTCTTCTATTTCTGGAAACATCGCTTTTGCACCTCTGAATGCATGTCTTTCCTCACAAGTCGAAAAAAAGTTTATTTTTGTTTATCTGCCAGTCCCGTGTCAACAATTCATTAACATAAAAAAATTTCCAAGCTGGGCGGTTACCGCTAAACTCTGCTTCACCTAAAATTTGTAATTTTTCCTCCACTGTGAAAGAACGCAACCTTTTACCGCTCATCTCACATCAACCAAATACCCAAATCACCAATCCACTTGTGCCATCACTATCTAGTTATGCGCTCGCTGGTATCACAGTAAAAAAAAGGTGACTTTGTCAAGTAAAAGGACTCCACCACAGATACATTGACTTTTTCGGGCCTAATTTCCACTTGAACTAAAATATTAATACACAAGGAAACATTAATGCTATTTTTGTGTGTTGAAAGACATAAACAAATTCTGTAAAATTAACTGTGCATAGAAGCGTGTGCCAATAGATACTGCCGTAGCTATGCCATTACACTGGGGTTCAACGACGACTCAAGTCTCGTGTATCCCCCGCACCCTGGTTTTTGACTATAATTTAAAGGAAAAAATGTGCAGGTCGTACGTGGGTAAATACTGCATATAAAAAATTCTGTTAGTATAATCGTACTTTTCAATATTTGTCTAATTTTTCCAAACATTTGTCAAATACAAGTCAATTATGTGGGCTTTCTAGTAGTCACGGAGAGAATGATCAACCTTTCAGAAGGATCTCCTCCTTTTCACTGTGCCACCTCGCCATTTTGTCTCGATGTTTATATTCTGTCAAGGGGTCAAAGCACTGGACTGTTTTTCCAGATGACAGACAACTGTGTAAATTGCCACCATTCACGACCTGTAATACATGTTTTGAAAACAGCCAGAGGATAAATTTGATTCATAACTTATGTAAGTCTGTAACTTTTGTAACTCTCCACGTATACAGTACAAAAAATATTGATAAACATGGTTACATGAAAACTGCTACCAAAGATTATATTAGCTGACTAAACAAATAAAATAATATTCAATGAAAATTTACCTTCTGCACCAGAAGTTGGCAAGTAATTTCTAGTGGAGTCTAGGTACTTTTTAAAATTGTTATTGAGTTAACAGAAAAAATATTTCAAATGTAATGCACATACACATAATCGCACTTTTTTCAGAAAGGAATTTAAATTACAAAAATTCATTTTAAAAGTGCATGCGTGTTTTGGAAGAAAACTTTATTTAAATGCATTAAATATTTATATAGCATTTTTAATTATTCCTTATTATTATAGGTTTTTACTTGGAATACGTCTACTATATTTCCTATAGAAACAAATCTATTTTTTCATTTAATAAAAATGAGTGATTTTTGGTGGGGCTGCTTCAGGAATACTTGAAAATAAAAAATAAAAAAGAACATGCATGCACATGTATTGATGCAAAGCAAAAAACAAGACCAGTTTTTAAAAAATGCTTTTATATCAGTATATGAATGCTACAAAGTGGTACACATGTATTCTGTATTTATTTCTTTAAATGGTCCCACTGAGACATTAGGTAACACATAGCATGCCTTTCCCTGCAAAACATAATGGATGATGAAGTATGATACACAATCAAAATTTGACATTTCCCAAGATTGCTTGATTTTGAACCTCTTCGGGAAAACCCACTTTTCATTACAGTTTTAAAAAAAAATATCGAAGTAAATCATCTTTACATAAGCGTCATTTCTCAACCAAACACATTTTATAATAAAATATTTACAAAAGCCAACAAATCAGAGTTTAAAATTAAGAATATGTAACACTAATATAAAACATGCCGGAATTATATATGTAACAATTAGATACATAATATACATGAAAATGTAATACATATACAGAAACTTATACCATATACAAAAGTAAGCTATACAATATAAAAAATTCATTATTGCATCAACACTAATTTTCATCACATACTTTTTACTGGAACATTATGGGTACTACACCAGTCATTCTCACATTTTAATTTTGTTATATATTTAAATCAACCATTAAAACATTTAGGAATGTATAAATTTATTTTAAACAAAAAAAACGAACCATTTGTATCACGAACTACCATCAAGAACTGCATCATATCATCCCCTCCTTCCCAAAAGGGTGCTTGAATAATCAGCACCTTTAACTTATGGCTGTAGGGTTTGCAGCCATCAAAAATAACACTGACATGGCATTTATTGCACTAGATTTTTTTCACTTATTGCTCATGTCATAATCACAGAAAAAGGCATTTAATTTACTTTACAAAATAAATGACAACATATCCTCATTTTGTATGTAAATAAAATATTTCATGCTGGTGAACTGAATGAAAATAATTTNAAATATTTCATGCTGGTGAACTGAATGAAAATAATTTTAGTGATGGTTCAGCTATGTCAATAACATAAAATAATGTCCCAAATACAGTATTATTTGTCACTGTTCGCAAATACTATGTTTCATAGGTAATTTTCTAGTTTAGGGGCTTTTCTGAAAATAAGAAAAAAAACTCCAGAAAGTGGTATATTTCGACTCNAGTCGAAATATACCACTTTCTGGAGTTTTTTTGTTTATTTACGGCAAAGCCCCTAATCTAGAAAATTACCGTTTCATATTTAATGGTTCCAAAATAATTGCACACTTATATGTATATACAGAGCTGTACACAACAGCTTCAATAANTTAATGGTTCCAAAATAATTGCACACTTATATGTATATACAGAGCTGTACACAACAGCTTCAATAAATATGGTATTTAAAAATATTTCATCTCCTATAGCAATATTTTATAAAAAGATAAATATACGTAATGCTTAAAGATACAAAAATGCAATTATATATTTTTCTCTATGGCTTTAAGTTATGTCAAAACTTTACACAAAAAAAAAAAATTAAATTTTATGTTAATGGCAATGTATAACAACAATTTGTCCCACAAACGAGGAACTTACAAACACAATGAAAACTGAGAAAACATATACAATATAAAATTATTATAGCTGCAATCACAGAACAGGAAATTACAATTTCCATGCAAATTGCCACCCTGACAGAGCATGTAGGCTTCCAATAAATTACCATGTGACCTATTTTTGCCTTGCCAGGCAAGCTTGAATATCAAATTTTATTCTCAAACTCNGCTTCCAATAAATTACCATGTGACCTATTTTTGCCTTGCCAGGCAAGCTTGAATATCAAATTTTATTCTCAAACTCGTATAACGACACAATTCAAATTATCAGCACGTACTTGCTAACAGCGAATTTGCAGATGGCTTGAAGTGTGCTCTGGCAACCTGCAAGGCCAAGTCGGTAGTAATTGTTACAAATCAAACTTGATCCAACCTTGNGGCTTGAAGTGTGCTCTGGCAACCTGCAAGGCCAAGTCGGTAGTAATTGTTACAAATCAAACTTGATCCAACCTTGTTGATATGCATAGCAAGTTGATGGAATCGTCATGTTAAGTTTGAAATAAACATATTCTGCTATTTAGGAAACCAACTTCACACTGATTTTGAGTTTTTTACGAGAACCTTGGAACATGAGGAAGAAAGCTCAGAAAACAAGATCCTGGCAGCTGAGATCAGATTTGCAAGAAAACATGGTTGACTACATGAGATGATGCAAAATTTGGAATAGGAAATATGATTCTTACCCAAGTTGGTAGACTGTGGGATATAGTAACCGACTACAAAAGATGAACAGGCATATCCTGTGAATGAATCATAACAGAATAAATAAGAAAAAGTACCAAATTAAATTGAAAGAACGTAGACCAAAAGATTAGCCAGAGTAAGGTATGTAGATCAGTACAGTGAGAGAAAATGCATAATAAAGAGAACAAAAGTTACAAAGATGGCAATAACTGAGATACAGACACATGATTAAAGGAGGTATTGAAGGGAAAGAATAAAAATGGGAGGGCATCGAAACAAACTGCAGGTACGGGGATGCAAATTCATGGAGAAAGACTGTTTATCAACACAGTGAAAATATGTCACCATATGGGTTAAAAATCAGTTCCATAACATGGAAGATTTAGGAACCAAAGGGAAACCTGGCACATTCTAACAAGTGTATGTAAATTTCATCACAGTCAATGAAAAATACAAAATCTAGTCAGTTTTATGCTATAGATTAAATTACACAAAAAAAAAAAGGTAAAACAAATATATAAGAACAAATTGCAGCCTATATAAAACTTCCCCATGTTAATTTTCTTTTAAAGAAAAATTTGATAAATGTATTTTAAAAGTAGTTATAATGGTAATTCTTTGTTAACCTGATGTTGCAGACAAAATTAAACAAGTTATTTATTTGACAACATACCAACACTTAGCATTTTCCAGTTTGTCTCCAACATTTAAAATATGTGAAAAAAAAAATTTTTTTTTGTAAAACTATAACATTAATTTGTCATTCATTAACACAAAAACATTTATTGACATAGTCAGTCCTAGATGATATAAACAAAATATTATTACTCTAGCCACACCTACTAAAAAATAAAAAAAAATTAAGATTTTAATTATACACTTTACAATAACAAATTCATTGTATACAAATAATAATTTTTCTATGTTACATTTGTAAACTGTACATATTTATATGAGGCAAGAACATTTATCACAGTCTTCAAAATGCAATATTTTCAGTAGTAGAAACATGCCTCCAACACACGAACCAACAAATAATTTGGCTACAAAGGTGCACGAGTTGCTTGGGCACAGTATACACTGTCATTAAAAATACTACTTTACAATATAATCACAAACTTGCCAAATTGCACTGTTTCATGTGGAATATCTACGGATACCACTGATGCCACTCTGGACGAGTGTCTTAATATGCACACATGTCTAGCTGCCCAGTGTTGGGAGGATATAGATAATGGGAAATATTAATGCAGGAATCACAGCATCTTCTAAAACATTAGTGTGTCTGCAAGTTTCTGAGCCGGCTGCACACAAGTCCCACACGCCGCCGCGTGATCCTCGTCCAACCGTCTGGAGAGCGAGACTCTGGCTGCCAGCCGTGTCAGCAAGCCTCACCTGGGGCAGAAACTGAAGTACGAGAACAGGAAGCAGTGGATGGAGAGGAACCTGCAAACAAATTTACACAGTCCATTAAACTAAGGATCTGTTTCGCTGACATTTCCTTACGTAAGCACTCAGCTTCATGGAGTAACATCAAGATTCAACCATACGAAGGGCGAAGCTGAGTGTGTGGACCCCCAATTTAACACAAGGAGTGTTCTGAAGGTACTAACTCACTCCAGCTAACTTCAAGATGCTAGAGCTGCCAGAGCAAGACCATGGGCGGACTGGACTGTAGGGAAAAAAATTGATATAGATTTGAGTTTTTTTTATTGGGAAGGGGTGAAGGAAGCTGCCAAAAGGTGTAAGGCTAAGGAATACTTTGGGAAAATATTAAAATGTAAAACCTAATATTGTCTTTTGGGAAATAGCATATTACTGTTAGCACCACAACTGCTGGGGGATGAATTTACAAGGTGCAGGGTTTGTCCGGAGAGAGGATAGGTAGCTGCATGTGCAGCCTGCCACAGCCTGATGCCGTGCTAAAAACATTAGTCTCCATATAATCAGCTGAACATATGCTGATGCATGACAAATACTTTTGTAACAGTTTGTACACAGCCCAGCCATCACTATTATCAGCTTGTGGCGCTTACAGTACATTACAGTTTAAAAGTAAACCATATTTAACATTCCTAACTATTCACTTTTGTTTCCTTCTTTGGATGTCCCATATCCAACGGTTCATAACTTCACGTCTGGTGACTTTTAAAAGTTCCTGTTTATTACCTATCTTTTTTTTTCATACCAGTTTAAGGGGTTGTGAGGGCCTCTGTGGGATTCCCAATTTTCTAATCCTAGCCTGTCCACCCTTGTGCAAGACAACTGTAAACATGCTCAAAATCACTGGAAAAGAATGCAAAATAATAAGAATCAGGGTGGTATGCTGCCCCATGTGTGTGAAAATTACAGTGTCGCAACATTGCGACTGGCAAGGAACCCTTCTTGAGTAGTCATAAAAAGGGATGATGGTCTGGCCAGCTGCCCACCGACAGGTGACAAAAGAAAATTACTTGAACATTAGATTTAGATACACCATTAGGTACACCACACCATCACATAAGTCACATCCTCTTAAACTACCCATGATGATTATTTAAATGCAATTATATTTAATTATAATTCTTTTACCCTGTAAAGTGAATAATACTGGAGCCATTCACTTTGGCAGTAATTTGTTGGTATACTGTATTAACTACAATTGTTCAAATTACAATAAGATGACAGCCCTTTCAGAGACTGACTCACTCTTAGTATCTTCCAAGACGCAGATCTGATATGTACCTCACAGCTTGGTACATTAAAGACAATTTAAAAACCAGTAACAACACACAAGATAAAATTAAAAAGAAATTATAATTTCCTTATTGATGCATAATTTACTCAGCAGCATTTGCATGATATAGTTATTGGTTCCACAGACAACCTTCTAATAACAGGGTCTACAAGTCCTGTTGGTCTGTCATGCTAAGGTAACCATATGTACTGTAAAGATAAAATAATCTTTGCGCAGCTTTGAGGAGGGGAACGTAGGAAAGGCAGTATAGGGCAGGACTCTCCCGAATGCTCGCCACTGGAACGAGGAAAACCACATGACTTTGCTGGCCCCAGACATAACATCACTCTCTAGTACAGCGCTTTTAAATACCATGCTGCGCTACCTACATTTTTGACAGGTAATATGTACACGCAGAGCAGCTCTTGCCCAACCACTCTCAGCTGCTGTCAGCGCTGAATTGAACAACTCCACCCTTTCGTGCAGCGGCAATGGACTCTCCCAACTTTCCCGATGCGTTTTGGACTTCTGCGCATTATTTTCTCATTTTGATTTTACTATGCATAGGCATGACCGGAGGGTGGTCTGCATATTCAAAGGACCACCGGTTAGAAATATTTTTAAAACACAGAAGTGTACTGCCTTGTGGCTTAACACATCCCAAACAGGTGATAAACAGAGTGAGGCTCACAATGTTATTTGTTTAATTCATTGATTTCATTGCACTAGAAGAAGATGGGCTCCAATATTCTCAAAAGACACATTACAGGTGCATGAATGCTACCCTTGGACACACCATGTCGAATTAAGGTGTTGGTTCCTAGTGGGACAATCTGTTACCTCTGGTGAACTCTGGCCACATCTGTGACTGAGATATAAGCTTATGTCTCATAGACTACAGACACTAAGTACAATGGTGGGTGGGAGTTCAACTATAACAGTTTGTGCTGAAGAACAGACAGCAACCTATCTGCTAAACGTGAATCTCTCACAATTATACTTATCGGACAAACACTCAACAAACCACCAAAATTGTTTTCCTTCTAGCATTCATTACAATGACTTGCCACATGACCTCATTATAGTAAAACACCACATAGAAATAAGTAAACATACAAACTTTACTCAGGGCCAGATTAAGACCTTTAGAGGCCCCAGGTACTTAAATGATTCTGGTGCCTCCATGCATACAATTCCAAATACAAATCATAATAAAACGTGTGTTATTATTGAGAATGCAACAAAACTTAGAATATGTTGGGAAAAAAGTTTATATTTATATTCTTCCAAGTCAATAATAGTATTTGAAAAATTTTCTCCTACTGTTTGTAATTGCACAGTCTTCAATCAGATCCTCAAAACTTATCTTATGTAACACATTTACTTCTATACTTTGACGTGTGAGGCTCTTTGATAAGTAAATATAAACACGACTTTGCCTCATCTGCACATGAGATAATGTAACCCAGGTGGGGTGTGAACCTCAAACAATTTGCATCCAGAGTATACCTACACGCCCCTGGACGCGGGGGCACTCACGAACAAAGGCAGCCTAGTTAGTTTGCCTTATTATCAGACATCATGCCAACCCTTCTCATGTAATAGAAGCCAGCCCTGCTTTCGCCACGGACCAAGAGATGGCACCAGAGAGCGCAGCTCCACCTACGGGAGGAGCTCACCCCGCCGACCCCGCATCCAAAAAAGTCAGCGGGCATGTGGAATATATGTCCGTGCAGAGCTGCAGAATGGGAGTTCATTCTCCGCAGCTCGCTCCACCACTTGCTGGAGCTCTCTGCTAACACAGACGTCTTCGCGACCTACCAGACGCCCTTCAAGACCTTCACCAGAAGCCCCTGAAGAAGTCAACACCTCAAACCATACGTCAATCTTGACAGCCAGCCGTGTCTCTGACCGGCACACCTAAAACTTGCCCTACCATGACGTCCCGATCAATCACAGACGTTACGCGTCAACTTAGTAGAGATAAGGCATCCAACCTACCTTGTTGCATAGTTATGTAGGGATTTTTGACACTATTCAACTGAGAAAATGAACCCTCAGCAGAGCAATTTGTGACCTTTAATGTTGAAAATATACAACAGAAAATGTCTACATTTGGAAAGGTGCATGCGGTATTGTCTCTACAATTATTTTTTGAAGTTCAAAATGAGCAAATCTTGGTCTAATTACAATTTTCGCTGCACTGAGCTTGTGATGCACATATAAGTTAAAATGCCAATCCTCAGCTGAGAAATTAGTGTTCAAGTCCTTTCAGTAGATGACGAAGTACCATTAAGTGGCATATAATTTAGAAAAGAAAATATATCTGTTATTTGTTGTACATCTCTCCAATTTTTTTCCATCTCAGTTTAAAGTTTGTCAACAATTGTGTAAGAAATATTAATACAAAATGTATATTTATCTCTGGCCTTCAGATATACTTCTGGTGCTTCTACATTATTGGGTAAATTCTTTCTGATACGGTTGTGAGTTTGAACTGCCCTGTAATCAAAATCTGTTAGCAATTCCTTTGTAGCTGCTTCAAATCTTTCAAATTCATCCTGTGAACAGCACAGCTGTCAGATCCGTACAAATCTGCACATGTTTTTTAAGTTCACGTCCTCATTTTGTAGAACTTTACTTACTATCTGAAAATTGTGCGAAATCTCATTCCAACAAATTCTACCAGTTACCAAATTCTAATGTAGTTGTATTCCAAGATTTCTCTATATTGTTAACATTAACCTGCATTATTATATTATTTTATTATTATTATATATATATTTTTTTTTTACAATATATGTGTTTTACTGCACCAGTCGCAGTTTTACACCATATAGTCCACAGTAAATGCGGCAATGTAACATTTCTGTGGTGCACCCCTTTTCCTTTTACTTAATGGTTAATCCATCCCTGATTTTACTCCTATGTTGGCACTATGACGTAAATTCAATAATTTTAAGTATCCCAATGGCCAGAGTTTGTCAAGGAAATAACAGTAGGTACTAAAGGTATATAATAATAATGATGAAATAATGATGATAATAAATTTAATAATAATATTAATAATTTAAAGGTGTTAAATAGCAAGAAATCCATTATTTTATGTTAAGCCAAACCACGTTCAAACTTAACACAATAAATAATCACATAAAGTGTTCATCCAAAAATTATGGTTTCCAACATACCTTTTTTTTTATGTAATATATTTGAAACACATACAAATTAACGAAATTTTGATATCAAACACACTTGTTAACAGAAGAGTGTTTAAGCTATTCTAATAATTTGCCAATATTTAAAGGATTGAACTTATGGATGATGGGTGACCGAAAGTAAGACAAGAAAAATAAAGCAATGAAATAGATAAATGTTTATCATGTAAGAAAAAAGCACAACAATGGCTGATGGCATATTACCATGATATCACATATGTAGATGGAGACTAGCGTGAGAAGTAAGGCTTCTTCAAAGTTAAAAATATTTACCAAAGAAAGTAATTATTGAAAAGCAGTTGACACGTCAGCTGAGGTGCATTCCGAGGTTATTAAGAGCAGAATCTTTGGCAGCCCAGATGTATTCCAAGGAAAATGTACATAAAAAAAGCCTTTTCCTACAAATGTATCAGATAAAACCGATGGTACTGGTTCTGTGAGAGTTATGAGTTTTCAGTGAGAAGTGAAAGTTGTTTTTGTGCAGTCAAAAAAAAATATCTTTATAAAGAAGAAATGTTTGTTGAAACAGCTGCAGAAGAAACCAAAGTGAATAGCAAGAAACAATAATATAAAAATAAAAAGTAAACTCTCATTGGTGGGAAAAACAGAACAGGTTCCCCTCCTGGACAAGGTCAACACAACACTAAACACCGCAACACACACACGGACGCTATACAACTGGACTTTCAAGATTGCAAAACTAACCTTGTTGGGTCAACCCTCGTGTCAAAACCATCAATCTTGACAACATTCATTTCATCCTTGCTGTATCGAGAATAGCTGAATGTGATCTGAAAAAAGCAAACAAAAATTAATTCACTCACTTTTCAGTACAACCACACTCAAGCGCACAAAGTTTGTTTTTAACCATTCATGTTCTTTTTTACATTTCAAACAACTTGTCACTTTATTGTGCAATCCAACAATTGCACTTTGCAGTAGAAACTTAAATAATTGTAAAATTTTTGATTTTTGCACCAACTATGTCTGGCTACAATCAAAGGTCCATTCACTGACCACGTTGTATAAATTGCCTGCTTTCTGTAATTTCCTGCATTTTTCATCTTTCTTGGCGATAAAAGTGGAGAATGATTATTGGCAACAACTTGAAAGCCGCCTTAAGAGTGTATGAAACATCACTAAACACATGTATTGATGCACTACACAGAATTTTAAAAGCTGACGTGGAATAGCAGAGAAAATAAAATTTGATAAGATACATTTTACTATCTTTGTAAATGCAATAATATAATAAGTGTAATGAATTACTGTACTGATATGTACAACTGTAATTTTTAAAAAGGCGAGAAAAATATTGTACAGGAATGTGTCTGAAAACAAATTATGGCTAGAATTTGCAAAATTTCATCTGAATGCTGATAGAGTACATGACTAAAAATGTCTTAATCAAAACACGTCCCAAAGCATTTAAACTACTTTTGCTGATTTACAATAACCAAAGAGCCCTAACACATGCAACACTGTATGCAATCAAAATGTTTTGGCACTAACATTCCTACACACATACTCTATGTGAATCATTAGTTTCTTTTACGACCACACAGATAGTGGTTGTTACCTCTGGCAATTCCTTGCATGATAGCAAATGTCCAAATGTTGTCCATAAACAACAGTCTAAAGTGGCCACATTATTTCCTATATTGCTAGCTGAAAATTAAGTTCTACAATGTTTCGTTAGCTCGTTACCATTTTACAACATTTATAAGATAAAATACACATTTTAAGGCTAAAGAGTTTACAGTTTGAAAGCCTCTCTAAAAAAAAAAAAGTAGGAAAAATGTGGCAGTTATGTAAAAATATAAAATGCCTATTGTAAAGTGCAGAGAGATTCTACCACAACTTCTCAAAATATAACTTAAAAGTACAACCCAAACAATATTGAAAAGCCTTTTAAATTGAGAGGCACTAATCAACCAAGTTTGGCCTGTTTAAAAATTATATTATATTATTGTTACATTATTATTCTGATAACTATATTACAATATATTTACAGTACATCCTTCCTTTATAATTTACAATGCAATCATGCTTCAAGTAAACTTTCATTGGTATTAAGAACTCTTAGTATGCACACATTAATTTTAAACTATTTGAAGTTGACTAAGAATTAAAAGAAAGAAAGAGCAGCCATGATTCAGCATCCAGTTCAATAAGTGTAACAAGCAGATCTCCTCTAACTGTCGCCTCTATAGCCCACACAACAAGCATCCGGCACAGCACTACTTTCCCATAAAGCCAGCACCAAATAATCTGCAACACTCCTCTATGGTAGTTAGCCACGACAACCCCTTGGATCCTTACAAAGGAAGGTCGTTACTTGGGTCACAACAGTGCACTTCAAACATACTCTTTGGTTGGGATTGGCTGACTGTGCAGTAAAACTCAATTTCTATGGAGTTGCACAGTAGTAAGTATTTCAGCTGCTGAACCTCTTGCTTATTGCCTGTCACAGCCCAGTAACAGAATCATGGACTCAGAAGTGAAATAGGAAAGGTAAGACAAGTAAATACTAGTTAATTTTTCAATGTTCCAGAGTTTGGAGCACTGAAAGATTCCAAACCTGTCTCTGGCACATCATATTTCTCCATATGTTTGACTCCTCTCTTAGGAAGAGAAGGCTAGTTTAAGTTACTCGGCTGACCGCACAGGTAAATTGAAGCAATTACCGAGTTAACCGGTGTCAAGCCAGGAAGCCGTCTCTCAAAATGCACAGGACTTAAATTTTTCTTCAGTAACTCATTAAATTTAGTAGTTTTACTCCATATTTAACAGCCCCGTGGCCTACCAGTCACCAAATCTGACAACAGTTTCTTTGCAGTAAACTGACAACCTGCTTAGATTCTTCTGTCTCTTCCCATTATATGTCCTTCCCAAAACATATGTACAAATTAGTATTCCCAGTCATGTGTCGCTCAAGAAAACTAGTGAAACTGTTACAAACACAAATATTTTACTGATATGCCAATTATTACTCTAATATGTATGTACAATACAACATGTAACTGAGTAGCTACCTAAACACTACACTTTTAATCTTAGAAGGGTAGATGTGTGTATCGATTGTTTCTGCCTAAGACAAGGGGTTGCAGATGCAGTGCCCCCCTTCTAGGCATGTTATCACCTGTTAGTAGTGTTGAGATGGATTGATCAGTGCTTAACATTTAGATTTTGTGTGCCAACGAGTGTTAAATGAGGTGATGGAGTATCAACAGAATGCAAGGGCGGGGGAAACTGGAGTGCCCCGAGAAATCCTACCAACCAATAGCAATATCTGCCACATTTCCCGTATGTGAAAATCTGGGTGGTTGACTACCACACCACTGCAGCCCCCTGTTATGGTCCATACGGTATAAGAAGGCCACTTTCTGACAGTCAGTGAGTGGCAACTTAACGTTTACGAAACAAACAAAGTGCCATTTACAAAATCCTGTATCAGCTGATGCACGAACGAACAAAAGTTAAAATTACGTTGGCTATTCTGAGTGCACTGCCAATGCACATCACAAAAGCAGAAAATACGCGGGTAAGAAAGAGTTCTTACATTTATTAATGCATTTTATTTTACAAGGACACAAAACAATGGTTGTTAGTGTTAAAAACTAAACTTCGTGATAATGTAGTTATGTACAGGTGTTCAAAATGAAATGTACAATAGAACGATACGACGCGGAAAAGTTTTCTGAAGTTGTGCTAACTTCAGAAAGTTTTTTCACGTCGTATCATCCCTCTCCAACCTCGCTTTCAACACGTCCTTGATATTAATTCGAAAAGAATATAGAAATATTGCATAATATTGTAGAATTATTTTTCTATTAATTTGATGAAACGACACGAATTTGAAATATTTTTCCAGCCCGTTATCTAAGAACAATCAACTTAAAATAATACGCTATCTGTTATCCAAAAACAGCGGCTCAAACTTCGCCGTGACGCGCTGTGCGCAAGATCTCTCGGATATTATGCGAGGTATTACTAGCCAGAAATGAACCTCTTTTTTGCACGATATATAACGAATTTAAAAACAAATGCCAATAGTTATATTTTTCCACGAGCTCTGCATAATTTTTAAAGTAACATATATTTCATGTAAAATGNGGTATTACCAGCCAGAAATGAACCTCTTTTTTGCGCGATATATAACGAATTTACAAACAAATGCCAATAGTTATATATTTTTCCACGAGCTCTGCATAATTTTTAAAGTAACATATATTTCATGTAAAATGATTTGGAGTAAAAGT
>NQII01004329.1:177800-211134 GCA_002778355.1 Clitarchus hookeri | reverse complement strand
TGTCTTCGGCATGCCATTTAGTTTCATTCGGACCTGCCAGTAGCCACTGTGCAGATCGAGAGAACACATGACCTTGGCTTTGCCTAGAATTTTGAGTGCGTATTTGACACTGATGTAGGAAGTTGGGGCACATGAGGTAACCAGGTTAATTGTGCGGACGTCGACGCAGAAGCAGCATGTCTTATCTTTTTTTGGTTCAGGTGTGATAGCGGAATATTAGCGACTTTCCATTGGTTCAATCACCCCCACTGCTAACATCTCGTGTATTTCTTCTTTATTGATATTGCTGCATCGATGTGGATTAGACTGCCCAGGCAAGCACCGAGTGCCTGGGTCGGGAATAGAAAACGAGGCCACCAGACTCCGAGGTTTGCGAACAGACACAACTCGGCCTAGATCACACATTAAAAAATCAATGGGTATACATACATACATGGCCACCTATGACCAAACAACAACAACTTGAAATACAGCCGGGACAACTGGTCTATGCAAGGAAACATCCACTTTCAGATGGCGAGGTAAATTTCTGTGCAGGCTTTACTCCCCAGTGGAGCAGACTGTATAAAGAACATCAGAAACTAAGCGATGCTCCCTACCTAGTGCAAATATACCCACATCATTGCGTAAAAGTGCACTGGGATGACCCAACCAACCTCAATTTACCACGCCGTTGCGCCACCCAGCGACGTCCCAGGCCCTAACAACGCTCTCCATCAACTCCTCCATCAACTCTTTGGTGACAAACATAGCCCCCGGCATTGCGACACTCCTTAGGAAGCCAGGAAGCCTGACAACATCATGAGAGGGAGTGGAGAGTGCACGTCATCACCTCGGCCAACGCATGACACCATTGTGCCATCACCGGTGCCAAGCATCCCAAAGCACAATGTCTGCTGCCCCACCTACGGCTATCACATCACCTGCTTCAGTGGAAGAGATGGTACTAGCCAACAGTCTTCCACTGATCGATGTGGACGACCAGCCGCCTGTATCCCTCAGCTTAAAAGCGATTTCCGCACCTCAACACCCTTTAGGATACCCGCATTGGAAATAGAGGTATGGGGAAGATTTGACCCGCCACTGGTGGACCCTACAGAGATCGCTACACCACAACTATACTTCGGAGGAGTGGCCAAGCACGCAGGAAACCTGCTTGTTGTCGGAACGTCTGTCCCGCCCCCAGAAACACAGGCAGAAGTTGCGCAGTTTCTGTAGTTCCAGCTCCATCTCGCTCTGCAGCAGACAGTTGCATTCCGCTGCCCCTAGCCTGCCTTTGCCAGACCTCATGCAGACCCACCAGCACCACGACGCCATGCGCCCAGATGCCTGGTGTATCAGCGGACACGTGCATCGCCTCTGTCCAAGAGTGGCGTCGTCCAGCCATCCGTACCATGCAGACATCCAATGCCTGAGACCACGACCAGTGAGAAGACCGGCATCTTGTTGTTCCGATGACACCTCAGCCGTTCTAACCACCCCTGTGGGTCAGGCATGACAACTGTCTCCTGGGAGGGGCCGTTTGACATGGTCCGCTGCGCCATCGGACTGAAGACGGTGTCGTGCTGTACCGCAACGCATCAGTGCACACCAGCAGGTGCGCGGAAGCACGAGTCGTTCATGTGCTATACCTGTTCGTTCACGAGATGAATGGGTCCCATGATCCACTTGCACACTTATCTATTACAGAACCACCATGTTCATAATCACAAATTGAAGCCTTCATGAGGTAGTTCAGGCTTGCAGTGCTTTCAGTGAATTATGAATGTGAATTTGTGTTCCCCAGTAAAAGTTAAATAATGGCAAATGTTATCCAAACACGGAAACTCAGACACATGTAATATTACTAGCCCAAATTCGCCACATGTTTCTTGAAATACTATGCTCCTAGATGTTTTACGTATATTAAAATTCATGTTATAATTTTTTAAGTGTATTCTGATGTTGACATGCTTAGTATTGGCAGAAAGAATATTCTGTAACATTTCAATAAAATAACAGTAAAGTGGCCCTATTAGATCTGGCATTTTGCCCCAAAACCTGATGAACATAATTTACCAGAGAACGTTTATATAATTTTAGGAGTTCTTATTCTTGTAAATGACTTATATTTTTATATAATGTATGTTTCCAGCAATATAGTGTTCAAGAGTTAACGTTTATTGTTCCGTCACATAGTTAAAAAACAAACAAAAGGCCTCAGAGATGCTATTCAAGCAAATGCAAACTTAAAATCATTGCATTTTTTCTGTACCATCGTAACGTCTAATTGCTGTAATTAAGGGTGGTATATAGATACCCTCCGGCTGATCGTTGAGCTCGCAAGGCTTGGCTGGGCAGCGATTCGGAGCCGGGGCGTGGTCAACTTAGGGCACGTAATATTAGAGTTATGCGCATGGAGGGGACAGACTCACCCACCCTACCTCAAGCCGTGCGTTATTCGCAAGTCCTGCGCTTGTGGTCCGACCGTTCAACGTAATAATAGGTTTCTGATTATAGTCTGTTTGTGGTTTCTTTACAATTTTTGAATTAAACCTTTGAAAAATCACCCTACGTATAACGTGATTGGTTGTTTCCGAAATAATGCCACAATCACAAACGTTTTTTAAACTTTTGTTAACATAAAAATACCTTATTTTTTCCCATCAAAGTTTTATTTATATTTTATCTATAAACTATATTATTTCTTTTATAATTAATATGCATAAATACAGGGAGAATGTGTGTGTTGGTAATGCCTAGTAAGAAGTCATTCTTATGGAAATTATTATATTAAACTGAATGCACACGAAGGCAGTGCGCTGTCACTTTGGTGTCATTTTCTAGGCTGGGTTAAGCTGTGGTCGCATGAGGCGGAGGAATATCCTGGATATAAAAATTTAGTAGGGCTTCAGAAAAGTTTGAAGTAACTGTGAATAAACTACATTTCGTGAATGAAAAACGAGTGCATGAGAATGTGAACGACATTATTAGTGGTTGTTTAAATTAATTTGCTCATCTTGCATCCAGTCAATCACACACAGTTTTATATTAATATGGTTTTAACAAATGAATGTTTTGTTACAACTGTATATTAAAACCGATTTAATACTTTTGTGGCACCAGTATGCACCGAATTCTGGCATTACCGTTTTGCAGTTCAAGCTAATCGTTACCCACTGCTGATCATCTATATTAGTAGTATATTACATGTAATATTTCAAGCGAGTTAAAATCCTCCTAGATAGTTCAGGCTTCTGAAGTTGGGGCAATGTAATCTACTCATTTCTGGATGTAATGAACATAAACGGTGAAGGAAAAACTCTCTTAAAGCTGTGTATATTTTAATGTAGATGTGCTTACTATGAACGTACAGTTACTTTGAGATTTCTAGCTACATTACCGTATCAATTCTTTGCAGCTGTCTTTGAAAATTACTCATACCAAATAGTACATTTACGCATAAATTTCATGTGTAAATGCAAATGTATATTTTAAAGTGTAGCCCATTTTACCTCGGATTGTGTGGTATTCGGAACTTGTTTTCTTGGAGATTCGTTATTGGTTTATAGTTCTTCACGGTGTGTCTGAAAAAAATTGTGCCTCATTTGCGAATGTAACTCCATTACATGCATCCTCAAATTAAACCATGTCTTCAAATGAGTCCCACAGAATTCTCACAAGTCAGTCCATTATCAAATTTTTAGTTGGACACCCGACAAATAAGGCAGTAAAGACAAATCAAAATTTGCAATTGTTTTGGTTGAAAAAATTAAAGGGTTCGTATTCTTACATGAAGAAAGAATTTCCTACATCTTATTTTTTTATGGTAATCTAATATCGTATAAAAACAGTAATTTTGTTTAGACGTGTTATATAAAAATTAGGACACTATAAAATGTGACATACGTCAAAGAAAAAACATGAATTTAAATTAAATGTAAATGATACAATTTATTACAACAATATGTAGTAATAATTGTAAAAGTTATATATAAGTAAAAAAAAATTTATCTGCTACACCAAAGTAATTACGTTACTATTTTGAATGAGGTAACAATTTAAGTCAACTTGTGTGTCTGATGTATATAATACTAGTTGTTAATAACATCACACTTTAGATCTTTTAACCCTTTGAATAAAAACAATTTTCCTTCAACAATCTGTCTTCGAACATAAATAATTGTGACTGCAGCTTTGAATTAACAGAAAATAGTGAGTAATATTTTTTCTTCGTCAATACTGTAGTATACAATATATAGAGAAACTAATGTATTCTAATGAATTATTTGTGTGTGTGTTTCTTCAAGTAATTTCTAAAGATGGCTTTGCACTGTGCTGGTACCATTTTGAAATATTATTGGCCCAAATGACCAGTGGTATCAGTGCAGACGTATGTGTGGACAATCAGATTTCAGAATGTCACCAACACAGAACAGCACTCTACTGTACTGTGTCAATATGTCCAAACCCCAAAATTTCTCAACCTTTCTAAAATAAAATTACTGGAAAAATATGTATTCTATTGTTAAATGAATTGAATTCCTGTTAGCAAATGAAAACTTTTTAAATGCAAATTCAGAAAGCTATCACTTTTCCACATCATTTATGACCAATTCCAATATGATCTCAATCTTAGACAGTGAGTTGGGATCAGGTAATTTTTAGACTACTTTCCGAAGGAAAGAAAGGCTTATGAGATCACTTTCCTGTCTGTGTGTGTGTGTGTGTTGGTGTATGCGTGTAAGTACACTTTAAATTTTTCAAAACGCGAACCGATTATACCAAACTCGGTACACATATAGTACTAAATAAGTACACCTGACTTTTATAGTTTTCGACCATGCTGGGCATTTACTTTCAAAATAGCAGCCATTTTAAAATTCAGGCTGATGTCATATCTCAAAAACCATTAAAAAGATTTAAACAAAATTTTGTATGCTGACAAGGCAAGGTGTGAGCATTGAATTCCAAGGCGAATATTGTTGTTGGTCCGCCATTTTGGAAGATAGCGCTACATGAAAGAATAAAGCTTTTATGTTATATCTCGAAAACTACTCAAACAATTGTCGCCAAATTTGGCACGTAAGTAATACTATAATAGGCCAGATAAATATAAGTAATTGAACTTTATTATGCACTTATTTTCCAAATATGGTGGCTATACAAATTTTTTGTTACTTGGTGTAACTACCATACAGTTGAACCAATTTCAACCAAATTTTGTATGCTCACAGTATCTATTACAAGCATCATACAAGCCAAACATGAATAAATTAAGTTTTTGTGTAATATCATGGGAAAAAATTGACATATTCCTACCAAATATGGCAAACAAGTAGTACTGTGGTAGCTTATGTCAACTTATGTGTTTTAGGTATGTCAGACACTTATATTTAAAATGTCAGCTATATAGCTATTTTAGTTTTGTATATTATATCGTCAAAATCATGTAATTAATTTCAATGAACTTTGTACGCTTACTGTACATATTACAACTATCTAATGTGCCCACACAAAATCTCTTTTGTCCACCATTTTGTAATATAATACCAAATGACCTCTCCGAAAAACAACCAATTTCTACCAAATTTGGAAAATAAGTAGCCCTATGACAGACCATGTAAACCAATAAACTTTGAGAGGGTCACATACGTTTTCAAAATGGTGGTCTCGGGAAACAATCAACCCATTTCTTTCAAATTTTGCGAAGAAGTTGTACTGTGGTAGGCCATATTAATTTATATATTTTAAGTGTGTTAGTATCTTATTTTCTGAATGGCGCCTATACAAATATTTCAGCTTAATGTGCTTCATCTATGAAACTATGGAACAGACAAATTTAACTTTATATATTGTATCTATGACAATCATCAAATGTGCTAATACATGAACTTTTTTCCTCCATTTATGAAGATAGTCACATAAGCAATGGAGGTTTAATGTCATATCTCGAGGACCAATCAACAGATTCATACCAACATTTCATGCAAGTATTGCTACAGTAGAGTATGCAAATTAACATGCGTTATGCGCAGCAGGCATGTTTTAATGGGGATTTATATAAATAATCACTACATAGTATAAGTCCCTGGCGCGCGTGTATCTGTATGACTGCGCTAATCTCAAGAACCACTGAACAGATTTAGATGCGGTTTTTACTGTTATGATCTGCATTTATAGAGGAAGGTTTATGTATATTAAAAATTGCCCTAGCACTTATAGGAGCTGAACATTAACGGTATTAGTGAATTAAGTCGGGGAAAATTTTTTGCCGCTAGCTCGCTTTAATGAAATACGCTGTCTAATCCTTTACATATATAACAAAATCATTGTGTAAAATTAAATGATCTACAAAACAGTCAGCAGTAGCATATGTCTATCCATAATAGATAAGTAATAATAAGCATATTTACTACTTAAATTCCACAGTAAAAAGAAACGTAAAATTCACTATCTTCTCTAACCATAAAGAACTTAATCTTTATCAAAATAAATTAATTCATAATTAAAACTGTTTAATATAGATAAGAAATGTCCTTTACAACATCCTGACATACTACTGAAAGTGGGAAGTGGAGAGCTTCCAATGGATTGTGGAAAAATCTCTCAATAGTGATATATGTGTTTTAGTCACCGGCCACCGACAGATAACGTATACCCTGAAATACACGACCTTTCAAATAAGACACTATTGTGATTCAAAGAAAGAGCGATATTATTGCCTACTAATGAAAAAGTCAACAAATTTAATGAAATAGTGCATGCAGAATTCAATGCGCAAACACAAGTCTATTACTCAGTAGATACAGCACTCTACAGTGAAGAAGCTGTGCACTATCCCACAGAATTTCTTGATTCATTGAATCCTTCTGGCATGCCACCACACAAACTGATTTTAAAAGTTGGAGCTCCTATAATTTTACTGCGAAATATAAATCCACCGAAATTATGCAACAAAACTCTATTTCAAATAAAAAGTTTAAAAAGTTATCTCATTGAATGTGTTATTCTAAATGGCTGCGGTACTGGAGAAACTGTTTTAATACCTAGAATACCAAGGATTCCCTCAGATTTGCCTTTTAATTTTAAGAGAGTCCAATTTCCAATAAGAGTTTGTTTTAGTATGACCATAAATAAGGTACAGGGTCAAACACTTAATGTGGGTGGAGTGGATTTGAGTGGAGAATGTTTTTCACATGGACAACAATACGTAGCCCTTTTGCGTGTCACGTTTAACAGATATATTTTTGTGCTGGCGGCCGGAGGCAAAATGATTAATGTTGTATACAAAGAAATTTTCTAAACTACTATCATATAATATTGTTATATTAGAGATGTATGAATGCGGATAAAGCAAAGAAGGTAGGTATGTCAGGATCGTGGTAAATGGAGATCCATAATCTCTGTGTACCCCTCTGGGAGATAGGCGTGGCGTGACGTATGTGCGTGCGTGTGCATGTATGTATGTATGTAATATATGATAGTAGTTTACTATCATATAATATTGTAATTGTCCTTTCCCAATTTATTTATTAGTGTATCGCTGTAAAACCTAAATTGTATCTGGGCAAAACTGGGCCGGGTTGCTAGTTTTGAATAATTTATTGTATCTATGAATAGTTTCAACAAAATTTAACCAAATTTTGTATGCAACAAGTATTTTTTGCAAAGTAGTGTCAAGTGAGTAAATTGAACATATATTGCCATATTTTCGGAACTATTCAAATAATTTCCACCAAAGTTTGCACACATACAGGCGACCATGTAAATATACACGATTTAAATGGGGTCGTCAGACAATGATTTTAAAAATGGCGGCCATATAAATATTTTGATATGTTTGGCGTATATATTTAACAATATACAGTTTCAATAAAACTTTTTAAACTGATAGCATCTATTAGAAACATCGCAGAGTCTTCTTTTTGGGCAATTTTTTAAGATATCCCCGTTTAAGAAACTAAGGTTTTTATGCCATATCTCTCAAGACCAATCAACAGATTTCCACCAAATTTTTGACAGAAGTAGCGTTATGGTAAGCCATGTAAACTTGTGTGTTTTTAGTGGCTCAGACAGTTATTTTCGAAATGATGCCCATGTAAATATTTCAGATTAGTGAACCCTATAGTTCCAAACATTGGACTGATTACATCCGAAGTTGATGCTCTGAATCCTACCTCCATGATGCAGTTGATTGCAAGCAAGCTTAATTTTATGAGTTTATCTAAATTCGAATCCCGGGTCAGTCACTCGTGCATTTTAATTGTCTTGGTTCTGTTTCACATGTTTCTGGTTTCATCTCTAATGATATTTTTATCAATAAGACGTCAAAACCTATCATCTACACTTTAAAGACCTTCACTAACATTTATTTTCATCCATATAGAGGAAAGTAGACTCATTAGTTATCAGTGACTTGTTTTTTTTTTTGTTTTACTACGAGCCTTGGAAATTTGGAGAAAGTAGTAAGGTCTAATTACATACAATAAAAACTTTACTCCAATGCCACAACAAATACCATGGGAGGTATTTTATTGTGACAAACACTTAAGGATATCTCAAAGAAAACATTTTTTATTATGATAAAATAATAGGCCTCCTACAGAATATAATAAAAATCAGGCTTGCTGTCAGCATGCCTTGTTTCCCTCCACTCCTTTTTCAGTATTAGGTTTAGTTAAAAGAAGTCAGGAACAAACATCCCACAAGAAATAAGCTTATCAAACAGATAACTTCTGTACGCAACAGTTTTTATAGATGTAGAACTAAAACATCTAAGTAGTAGTTTCACTGAATTTTTTTTTGCATAGTGACTAGTGTAATGATAAGCATACATAAAGCAAATAATTAAATATTCTTTGTATATTCCCGACTACTTATCTATAAGACACAAAATTTTTAAATTCTTAGTCAAATAAATGCAATGTTGGGAGATTTTCCAGGCAAGATAATTTCTGGGTATTGATTTGTTGTGTACACTGTGAAAGGAAATAGCCTCAGTTCTGAGTAAACCTGACACACACAGTAGCTAGTTCCTCATGATTTGACATCAATACTTGTGTTACGTTGAGCATGCTGAAACCAGCTGTCCAGCTATACTCTTGTCATCGTGGTGAATCGGTTATGAAACCTATTGTCGATTAAACATTGAAGTCAAATATTTCGCTCGTAATAAAATTGGGTCTCTTTGTTATTAAAATAATTAAGAGGACATGTTAAAAGTTGTTTCCGCATTAAATATGACAATTTTCAAGTCTTTTGCGTATGGTACTGCAAAATTGTGAATAATATAAATGGAATTTCAGCTATTCAATATGCCTAGTTTTATTCACACTTAAATTACAGCATAACTGTAACTTGTATAGTTAATCACATTTTCACTACCCTCCCTAAATACAGGATGAGTACAAAAGAATACCCCAACTTTGAAGGTCTATAATATCAAAACCAAACAACCTACAACCCTGGTTGACCAATCAAATGAACCGTGGAACTGTGAAGTTTGTTTCCCATTTCTTCATAAATGTTCAATGTGACCACCATGAGCGGCCTGAATGACATCTACGTGATAATCAAACTCATCCCACACTCGTCAGCATGTCCGGTGTTACGGTTTGGATGGCGTTCGTTACTCTCGGTTTGAGGTGGCGAGGCAAAATGATTATAACAATAAAAACGATTTTAAAATTAATTTATTGCAGCATTAACTCTAACACTAACCACTGGCAAAATAAATTTTATATAAGAAGTAAAACACATGCTGTAATTCCATATATAATATACACAATCTGCCAAACGATTTTGTTTGTCAACATTCCGGAAATGCTAATGTACGCTTTTCATCACCAACATTGGCGGAAAAATGTATATAGCACGAGAATAAACATTCCGACAATTCAATCATTTGGTTTTAGCAAGGTGCACTTTCGCTAGAATATGCCGATTCTTTGTAAACGTTATCATTGGTTGTGCAAAAAGTAATATAAACGAGGCAAGCTATTTTCAGAGGTACATAANCGATTCTTTGTAAACGTTATCATTGGTTGTGCAAAAAGTAATATAAACGAGGCAAGCTATTTTCAGAGGTACATAACATGAGCAGCAAACATAATACGAGGATCAATCAGCAGCAGAGACACAAATAGACGGAAATTTATAAAAGTATATACTTAAAAAAATGAAAAATCTGCCTGGAACTGAAAAATAAGTAACAAACTAGACAAAACCTCCCTTACTGCAGCCATATGATTCACAGGGTAGCACTCACTATCCCATGTATTTCCATATATAGGAATGGTAATAGAGCAAAAGTTCTGCATCTCCATATAGCTATTAGGAAAAAAAAATTAAAAAATACAAATATAGAAATTAGGCACACTTGAGAGGTAAGTTTGACAAACTTTTGTAAACCTGCATACATTTCATAGTTCTTATATTGTTGTTAGCCTGTAAATCGTTTTAGCTCATATTCTAACTAAGAAGTTTAAATAGGTACTTGACAAGTTAGCAGGCTGAGTTAGTTCCGTATTTAATTTGAGAGTTCAGAGATTTTGGGTGGCATCAATAGACTTGCGTGAGAGCCAGGGAGTATGAAATTGAGAAGGATGTGGAGCAACGCCAAGGAAAGCGAGACACTCCTGAGAAAATCTGCACAACAGAAGCATATTCAAACACTATTTTCATGAGCCAAAATCCGAGCATAACCCAGTCGGGAGTTGAATCAAGATCGCTGAGTGAGATGAGAGCCCTAGCCACTATGCCAACCTCGGACCCACGTTCGACTTGGGAAACACAACATTCGTCTACTTGTGTGTCAAATATTCTTAATTATGTCATTATTCATACATCAAACTACGCTTCAATAAATTCATCACAACTAGTGGAAAACATTTCTATGTTCAGTAGTTTGATGAATTACAGCTTGAAAATGTGTCCCTAAATATTAGTTCAAAGAAGGCAAGGAATGCAGCAGTGTGAAGCAAGTCAACCCAGTACTGTGAACAATCGCGTGAGCTATCTCTTGGGATGTCTCAACCTTCGGGCCCACCTAACGGACACGCCTGTCCTTGAGAGCAGGCAATACCTCCCCTACTATGGCAGGCCACTACCAGCCATCCCTGCCCGGCCAGCACTCGGGCGAGATGAGGAATATCACATAGCGTGTAGACTGCAGCACGAGACGGGCCTCAAAATACGCAAAACATATCTGCAGGTTTTGTTAAATTTATTAAAATTAAATTCTGTGACAATACCTTTTTTTGGCATGAATTTACTCGGAAAACTATAGCTGATTCCTATATTATTTTTGTTTCAAGTACATATTTCTTTTCCAATAAACTGAAAATCATGCGCAAAGTTATGCAATTACATCATTAAAAAAAAATATATTTAACACCGATAGAATGGAAAAGTATAACCATAGCTCAAACAGTTCGAGTTTTTACTTACATGGGAAAAAATTTCGTCGCCATATATTTAACAGTTCCCAAATAATCATTATTACAAAACCCGTGTGTTTCTCACTCGAGATGGGGCTATAAAACACTCTTGCTTTCTAGGTCATCTGTCTTTGCACGGGAGAGAGCGACAAGCTTGGACACTGCCTCGCCGTGCCAAGTTAGTCTGGTAGAAGCGGCGTAGGTGCAAGATGCATGTCGCATGCCATGGGAAACTTCAACTTTATTTGACACCAATCGGCAACATGCAATAGACAGTGTTGCTAGTCTCCGTTCCTAGTGACCATAGTGTATAGTGTGTGCTGCCCATAAATTCAGTGAACCCAGTGTGCCCGTGTTTAATTTACGGGAGTCATTCCACTTATTTTACGTGTTTCGGGACCTGGCCCACTCCAGGGACCCTCAACCAGTCAAGCTGGTCCATTGTGCTACGTCACACAGAAGCATCGGGGAGGCTCCAACCACCCCAGATTTCATCAATGTCGTGTCCTTTATGGCTAGTGAGGAGGGACATAGCCACCTAGCCACACCCATGACATTAAGAGACATTCGTAATCGTTCAAGCTAGACCAATAGACAAGTTGACACCCACCATCTCAGTTTTGTATTCATTTCTTCGCCAGTGTGTTCCCACTTGGGTGGGACACTGTGCATACATCGGCACCGCTATCACCATCAATGCTCAACCGTCACTCCCCACAACCTAGGCCATGTTAAAAATATTCTTTTTCATAAAGGTGGTTGTGAAAAATCATGGAGCTTTCAATACACAAGTATGCTAGCATTTCTCATTTTTCTGACGCAGTCTTTGCATTGTTCTTACACTTACTTTCACTCGTGTTGTTGTAAAAAAAAAAGTGCCGCAAATTTTTTTTGACACAAACTTCTGTACTTTTCATTCTTTCGCTCCTCCCTTACACTTCAAGTTTACGTTAAAAAAGAAAGGGCGGGATAAATGAGGCAGAAAAGGGGCAAACTGCGGGAGTTCTCTGTCTATGGATGGGTCGAGGAGAAGGAGATTGAAACTGTTACTTGTTCCTTAGACCCAGCTGCCTGGCCACCCATACACAACACATGAGGCAGCCGCCGGCCACCTGCTGCATCCTGATGCGCGTACGTAATGCGGCCGCTTGCGTGGATTATTTTATTACACAGCGTTAACATAATTACCTACTGTAGCATTTATAAATTACCTTAAGTTTATGTACACTTTGAGGAAATTTTACTTTGAATTACATATTATGTAGAATTTCGAATTAACCGAGCTCCAAAGCATGCAAAATCCCATTATTATATTCAGGGGCTAACAGCAACTTCAATTTACATAAAATCTTGAATTATCAGAATCCGAACTAATGAGGTTTTACTGTAATTACAGTGATAAATATTTTTATTTAAAATCAGTAAACTACCAATACAGTTTATAGAGGAAAAGGTAATAAGCAAAAAAAAAANTGATAAATATTTTTATTTAAAATCAGTAAACTACCAATACAGTTTATAGAGGAAAAGGTAATAAGCAAAAAAAAAAGGAAAGAAGAATAAAAAAAATTAAATGGTAATTTATTTTTTTACATTGTTTACAGAAATACAGTTNCAAAAAAAAAAGGAAAGAAGAATAAAAAAAATTAAATGGTAATTTATTTTTTTACATTGTTTACAGAAATACAGTTTTTTATTTTAAATTGTAATCTTCAAATTTGCAGATACTTGCACCTAAACAACTGCTTGACAAAATGAGGCATTTAAATGAAAAGAAAGGCACAGAACAGGGTGCAATTGAGACAGAAACTGCCATTCCTAAATACAGTGGCTAAAGTACATTATTCCAGCAGGAAAACAGTATTTTATAGTAATGCATCCAGTATGGTTGTTAACTATTACACTAAAATATGAAATAATGTAGGTTCTTCACACAGCAATTGGCTTTTGGTTTCCACAAATTTATACACCAAGCTGTAATCTGCGTTCAACTGTATAAACCATTTCAATGCAAAACCTGAACAGCTAGACATTTACAGATCTGTGCTATGAAGCCAACTGCTGGAAATGTTTTTCTGCCACGGTTTCATCACAGTAGTCTAACTATATTCTCTCGAAACAGTGTCTTGGGTTGTACTTCCTCATCACAATTATCTATCTTATTACATACAAAATAATGATTCATACGTTAAAACCATGACAAAGAAACATGTTTGTGGCACTTTTTAACCTTTATCCACATCTAAATAACATAGCATGCAGCAAATGAAAACTACAGAACAATTAAAACACAAAAAAGCCATTTTTTTTGTTGCAAAATTTGCACAATACAGAACTATGACTACACGGCAGTCACATTATAAAAGAATCTTAAGCTCAACAAATTAAAAAATTACAAAGAAAAAACTGTTTTAGTCAAAAATACACAAATGAAATAATAAAAGTTTCGGTGAAAAATTTCAGGAACTTTATGTTGATGCCTACAGAAATGTAAAATACATGTTTCCAGGTTTCCTCCCTCTTTTATAAACAGTGGTTTGTACTAACAGATAGACAAATTTCCTTAATGGAACCCACTTGAATTGTGCTATAGAAAGATTTTACTGTTTGCGATCTGTAGACACCTTGCTAAAAGCTCCAACAAATAGGAACATCACTTCTGGCAACACCATTTACTACACAGATGTGACAACTTTTATGCCACTTGTAAATTTCACATCTGCTACTAATTCAATACTGAAGTGTGTGTAATTTATGTGAAGGAGCATGTGTCCGATTTCAATTACCATTAAAAAACATTCAATGAATTACACTAATAGACAAAACTCATAATTCACAAATACTAGTTTTTTTTTTTTTGCACTGCACTGCACCAACGTTTAAATTTTTTCTCTTTCCAAATACCATCAATAGAATGGTAACATACACCTATGGCATGTAAAATACTGTACTCAAAATAAAAATGATGAATGAAAAAGATTCCATTATTTGAAATGACAAAAATATTTATACGTGATGCATGCTTTACAGTAGATTATTTTCTTTCAGCAGCCCATCAGACTTCTCTTACAGCTCTTGCATGATTCAACAGTAATGAAATTATCAATCACAGCTACACAATTTCCTCAGACGAAAAAAATTCTGACACACACACTATCAGCAGATGCAGATGATAAAAAGTAAAATCTTCCTGTATTATTGCCAACAATTTTTCAGAATCTCTATGCCACTAGTAATCACAAAATCCAGTGCATGACAAAAATGGCTTATCCATTTAAAACTAACTAGGTATTTAAATTGCATGTATTCTACAATCTCCTACTGTCTGACTCAATGGTCACAACAGTTTTGAATTAATAACCCTATACTTTATTTACATTCAATACCTTATAAAAATCCTTTGTATCAAGAGAAAAAAAAATTTGTTTAAATTTTACACAGATTGTATTTTAATTTCAATATTTGGTCAGAAAATTTGTAAAATAACACCACAAATTATATTTTTGTCATATGTTGTGATAATGCTAGCAATTTCAATACTTGGTCAGAAAATTTGTAAAATAACACCACAAATTATATTTTTGTCAAATGTGATAATGCTAGCAAATCTGGAAACTTGTACACACTCAACACAGTTTTCAAAACACTTGAGATATTATAAAACTAGACTCAACTACCACATCTGACACTATGCTACATCTAACAGTGCCAAAAACCAATTCTAACTATTCTGTAAGTAGTCGCTTGCAAAAAACTGGAGCACTATGTATAAGTATCATCCTTCACAATGAAGGCTCGAGAAACATTGCTAGTGAAACATCCCCTTGTGTTTTAACTACAGAGATTTTAATCTGTGTACAGTTTAAACAATTTCATCTTGGAAATGATTTAACAGGTCAGTCCAAAAGACAAGTACATACATTGTTTCATTTCAAGGACTATATTACTGATAAGTGGCCACACATTCAGTGTGATGAAAAATCCTTTTCTCAACCACTACCACTGAGATCAAAATAGATAACTAATTTGTACTCTAGACAAACAATGCAGGAGAATTATAATATAATTATTATAACAAAACAAAAGCAGCCTGAAAGCAAACCAAGGCAGATATTTACAAAGGAAGCCATGTGCAACGAACGCAGGCATCAAGCCCGTTAAGTAATATATTACTACGTGCATAAGAATCAGGTAGGACTCTAGCCACAAATTTCACCCTCCAAATCTAAAACATACACGCAAGTCAATCTTGTCCTTTATCATCTCATCAAAACTTTTCTAAGTCTACACGGACAACAGGTGGGCTTCTGAGTTCGACGGCCAACATCAGACCAACGCTGTCTGCTCGCAAGCTGTGACAGAGAAAATATTTTCTTTTCAACACAGTGGCATCAATCATGGGAGGGAGTCAAAAACACACACCATGACTTCTGGCCACACCAGACTGCAAAACCAACCCTAATGCAAAAAATTCACAAACGTGCTGACAAAACAATGGCTGGCCCAGATTCAATCTGTTGCTGCTAGACATTTCTGATGCATCAGCACTCTGGAGGGGAACGTGATGTGCAAAATGCCATCTTGACAAAAACCATTTGATTATGGCTATCTAAACCCTACACTGCAAACTCCAACTACTTGCAACTATGCAGGCATCATAAAAATAAAAAACATTTAAGAGGAACATTCTTCACATTGTAGAAAAACCTCAAAAATGTGCAGATATACAAAAATTACAAGTGTTAAAATTGTGTTTAATATACAACTTCACAACTCCTATACATACTAATTATGAATTAATACAGTGGTCTAGCCAAAAAAAAATACCTGTTTGTGGAAACCACACATGGAAACTAATTGGCTACTTCTATGTTAGGTGTGCAATCAGCACAATTGGCAGGCTAATTAGAAGCATTATGCTATATTCTGACTTATGTACATAGCCACAGATGGACGCAGCTTCAAGCTTCATACTGAAATTGAAACATCAATTCAAGCAGTTAAAAAAAGATTATTAGTGTGTATGGTGGTGAACTTTTCAAACAACATAGATTACAGATGGAGGTCAGAAAATTAAGAAAATTAACGCAACCCCAGTCTACTGCTAAAAATACGTACATTAAAATGCAATGCTAGTACAGGTACTAACACACGTGTACAATGAAACAATTCTTAATGACTGGAGTTACTGACGAAACTTTAATATTTGCAACAAATACCACTATGCAACATTACATCAAACATTACTTACATACACAATATTCAGATTTAAAAACATATTCATAACAGAGATGAACCACCTGACACAGACGAGAAACGTGATGATAATGTTAAACAATATTACTTCGAGCACCTACGTAACTTATCTTTAACGTATTTGTACACCATTTAAAAATTCACTTGTCCCGTGCAAGAAAATATCAGTGTCAAAGTGCCAAATATGCAACTCTGACAAAATCAAACTAGACTTTCAATGTTGTTAACTGTCCTTGCATCACTGAAAATACTGTCCTCGATACCCAAAACTTTCTCCAGGTAATAACATTGTATGTACAAAATATTGTCCGAAAACTCCAATTAATTTACAAACACGTATTTACACACCGGCAGGCGCACACTACCGGCACAGCAAAATGAGATTTCAGGATCCATGCAATGTTCGCGCACTCTCTCCACACACTCCCCTATATCCTGAGCGAACATGCCGCTAGAACAACACACACCAATCACCTTCCGGCATGCTTCGGTTAGTGGAAGCAAGCGCCTGGTTTGGCCGAGAAGCAATAGGTCACAGGTAAGTCGACTCCCCTGCAAGACAAATAGGATGCCAGCATCAGTACAGGAGCAGATCTTGCCCTGTTTTCCTCCCCTTCCTTGCCCAAAGTGAAGCATGCCTACCAACGCACACACAACCCTACAGCCAATGTGTATAGAATGCTGACAGGCCAAGCATACTCTGCCAAATATATTTCTTAGTTACAGTTTTTGAACATGATTTAGGATGAACTTGTACAAGGACTTTCATGATGATATTTACTACTGTTTATACGGTCAACACGTTAACTGCAGCGAACAAAAATTTCTTCCACTATTCCAACACACAATTACAGAGTATTATGTACAAAAATATTTTCTTTTTTCAGCGACACACACATATCTGATGACGTAATTAAATACTACACAGTTATTAATAAGTTTCCTGTCGATAAACCTAAACTAATAGAAATGAGTTTGAATATAAATTTTATTAAAAATTATAACAATTCAATGTGGTAATAATAGAGATTTTTCCTGGAATATCAATTACATTTTTATTGATGCCATTAAAATAATTACCATACATAATACTACCATGCAAAGTATTATTCTCGAGTGCACAGTATTTTTCAAATTATCACGCTCTCAAAAAGTAAAATTTTCAAACTCCTTTGCAAATAATCAAAATTATTTCCTATTGGCTAATGTCTGTGTGACGAAGTTGTACATGTTTTGGTTTCGCCATCTTAGCGCCAGCATGCGTGCAAACATATTTTCAGCCGGTTGCAGTGGATTACAGAGAAACTTTGGTAAAGGGAATTAAATTGTTTTTGGAAACTTCTATTTCTTGCAAAATTGACTGATAGTTTTAACCTGATTTTGCTTCAATTGTCGCCGCATTCGTTGATGTTAGAAATGTAGTCCACGTTTCAAAACACCATTTTAGTACAGTTTAAGGCAATTAATTTTAAACTTGTAGATAAATATTTTGTTCAAGAATTTTACTCGGGAATAACCACTTTTTTTTAGACTCATGTCGTTATGATCAAACACACAACTCTCAATTCTCAAAAAACATGAAGCCTTTTTGGGCACATTTGACAAACATTCTATTTCTATATGCATATTACTTCGTAATGTCATTTTGGTATCACAGTTTTTTTTAAGTTAGTCCTAAAAACTAAGGATTAAATTACCAGGAAACTGGTTGGTTTTATTATTCACAAAATATTTTAAGCACAGGTTTATGTACCTGGCATAAACAGAGGCATATAACCACAAAATTATGAAGTAATCATTGAAAGAAAATATTATTAGTATTTATATTTGACAAAGGACGTTTTCGTATTTTAATAAAGTGCAAAAAAACATAGTCATATAGAGTAAACCATGTAAGTATTTGTGAAGTATAAAGGCAATTTCTTGTTGGCCTTACAGACACTGCCTTTAAAATAAACATTACTGTGTTACGGATTAGGTCAGTGCAATTACGGTAAGAAAACAACACATTTACTTATCGTTGGAATGATCTTCACGCACAAAACATGTACTTTTGTCGCAAATTGCCTAGAGTATTATGGCCTTTAACTACGTTTAGACATGCTTCACGCTTTGTTTTTCACTTAAACTATTCATCAGAGTACATTTTGCTGTATTTTTGCAAAATGGAACTATGCAACACTTGCTGGTGTTCGGTAATGCAGTAATAACATTAAAATCCTCCAAAACTACGAAATATAATAAAAATTCAAAATGCACACATATCCCGTTAAGGCATCAGAATATAAACAAGAAAGACCCAACATGTATACTGATGCCTAAGGCACATCAACATGGTGGCCTCTGTTTTTCCCATGCAAAATCTTAAGTCCTTATAAAAATATGTTTTTCCAGAGTTATACACACACAAATAAAAAAAGAACTACAGTGAGAGTCTTAAAATTTATCATACCATCACGTGGTCGGAAGAAAAAAAGTGTGAAAAATCCCTATTACATAATGGTTTATTCTTGATCCAATAGATCACCTGTTTTGAAATAGTAATACAAAAAATAATTTTTTTTTTTACAAAATGTACGGGATGACAGTTCTAAACTAGCAATGTTGCCAATTTGCAGTGGTCAGCAATGGCGTATTGTGCATTATGTACTGGATCCTGGGAATTAAATAAATTTTTTGTGTGTTTCTGTAGCCAGTACGAACATGTAATTTATTTGCACGTTGAAAGACATCAAAAAAGGGTTTGAAAAATATTTAGCAACATGAAATGGCATGAAGACAATGCATCTATCATGTTATTAATAAGAATTTTGAGTAAACAGCAACAAATAACACTATAATTAATTACTTGGAAAATGTTTGATATGAGATTAACAGTAGACATTATACAATGTTTTATCAATTAAACAAACCATATCCATTCTAGAATTTATACTTTTTTAACAAGCAGAATTAAAACCCATCTTTCAGCATTTATGTTCAGGGGCTCGAGACAGCGACGGAACTTTAAGAGCAGAAAGTGAATCGTGTAAGCTCCATATAAACAAATGCCTATTTGAAAAGGGGCCAATAAAGAGCTTGAACACAAAGAAGAAATACCTTTGCTGGACATTTAAAAACTAATGATGATGAAATACTTGGCCGTAAGTGCATACCTAGGATAAAAATACTTTTTATTCAGAGTTATCATTTATGCAGCCTGTAGACATCCTGTACAACTGGCGCTTCACATTATACACAAGTGAACAGATAGAAAAAAAAGACACACACGCGCGCATGTGCATGCATGCAGAGTGCATACTGTTTCTCACCTTACTGTACGCATTATAAAAACTACTGAATTAACAAAACTTAAATGCTTTATTCACATACATGTACACACAGGTGTACATATTAACCTGCCATGAAACCAGTCCAATCAATTTATTTTTTCTGGTTGTTCAATGAAATGTGATGATTCAGCAAATTAAATAGTAGTTACACATATTTTTTTTCCCAGCAAGTTCCTCTGCACAGGTGATGGTGTGGTGGCTAACCTCACACTAAGGAAATCCGACACTCAGGCAGGATGATGATATGGCCCATTGCTATTGGTTGCGAACATAGATTTCGAAGATCAGCATCAGATTAACTGCAAGAGCCAGTCATCGGACATTACTAGTCGAACCAATGCCACAAACTATCGCGAAAGGTTAGATTGCTATTTAAAAATATTTGCATAACTTTATACTCCAGCCCTTAACGTGCATACTAATGCACAATGTGATCATGTTTAGTATACGATAAAAATTAATTTATTTTCTCAATGAGGTTAATATAAATATTTCTAGCAATTACAATAACGCCAATGCGCCAATTGATTGCCTCACAGAAAGTCCCTGTCCCTGCCGAACAGTACGGTGAAAAGCAGTACACATTTTTCTAAACACAATTTTACACCACTTAACAACTTAACAAATATAATCTCATGCAAGAGTTACTTCTGTACTTGTTAAAATATAGAAACCACATGATAGTAAAATTCATGCAACAATAACAAAATAAAATAAAAAAATGTGGCCGGGGGGAGTGGGGAAGAAAGCAAATTTAATTCCGCACATCGGCACACAAAAGCACAATCTGGATTTTGAACATGCATATCCTGGTTACCATGCACGTCAAGTGTTGCATTCACTATTCGCGGCACAAAGTGAAAATTCCCAGTGAGCACTTGACTAATTTCCATTCTATGGCAACTCCTATTTATTAACATTTTTCAATCACACCATGCAAGAAAGCATGCACAAGGGAATTTGCTCGTGGATGACAGTGAACATGAAGCCTAACTGCTAACATAAGCACAATTTGAAAATTCCCCACTTCCCTTAAAATATTCCCCACTTCACTTAAAATATTCCCACACTTTCCCAAGATTAAACTGAACATGGGAAAACATTGTATGCTGATGGAGTGACTGAATACTGCAATACCCGCAAGCAAAAATTCACTTTATGGGACAGGTGAGGTTTTGCTATGCTAGTAACATGTTCACCGCTTGCAAAACTTCTAAGCATCTGATATTGATATCATGCACGTATTATCCACTGACTCAGTGTATTTGCATATAGCCGCTGATTCTGGTGTTTGCATATACTACCCTCATGTTCAGAAATTATATTAGAATACACAAATACGATTTCAGCTACAAGCTCTAGCAGCTAACATGTAACGTATCCCGACATTCATTATCGTGCAATCAAGACTACATTTGGAAGGAAAACAACCAAGATTATTAAATTGAACATTTACTTTCTTTAACATGTGTCTGTAGATCACAACATTAATTACCAAGGTTCTCTACATATACACTCTTTAAATACACTAATGAACTTCAAAATCCATGCATATAAATATAAATAAAATGAAAGTGTGCATTATGTGATAAAAATACGGTGTAACGAAATACCAATGCAGAAATGGCTACTTTTATAAGTTTTGGAATAAAAGGTACTCTAAGATCACAAACTAATTACGGAATCATACATTATAGAAGACTCATTTTGATAATTACTCTTTAGGTATTTACCATTTAATAAATCAAAAGGCTCAGGCAATACTATGAAATTACTGAAATGCCACCGATATTTGCCTCACCAATTACAGTTTACGAACATCCTGCACAGGAGCATGTCAAAACTATTGGTTTGGTGATGGTGGTGGGGGTACAGAAAAAAAAAAGGGAGAGGGAGGGGGTCACTTCCACCTCATAATTTTAGGATCCACCACTGGCCCTGCACCTAGAACTCTTGATTTTTTAAGATATGAGACATACCTTTCAAAAGATGAACCAAAATCATGCTCAACAGGACAAAAGCACATACAATTCACTGGAACTGCAAAAAACTGTGTTGAAGTGAGTGAGTGAAGAGATTTGGGCGGCTCTTAACAGCGAGGTCTGGAGAGCCGATGAGGGTGATCGAGGTGAGTACGGAGTACCGTCAAAATGAAAGGGCAAGGGAAACTGAAGATCCCCAAGAAAACCCATCGACCAGCGGCATAATCCGGCAAGATTCCCACATGCAAAAATCCGGGAGTGACCCTGTTCACCTTGGTGGGAGGCCTGTATTTAAGATTTAACACTGACAACAGAGAAGGAAGGGTCATGGAAAATATGGCCTCCCATTTATACCTGCAAATAGTGTGCTAATAGCCAAAAGAACATATATCACTTTTTTATATTTATTTCCCTTTATAAATAAGATTGTGAAACACAGAAAAGGGAAGGTACCCATTAATGGAAACACATCAGATGATGTGTTGAATAAAAAAACAACCCCTTGAAGTTAACTTACTACATGATAATGACCAAACTAGCTTTGTGAATGTAACTTCTTAAAGGATTTGGAGTTAAAGTTTCTTTGGGAGAATGTGGGTCCGTTTAGAGGAGAAGAAATGACTATAGTGAATTATTCTTCGAGGGAAACTTTCAACAGAAAGCAGTATTTCATGTCTCTTTTATTCAGTGGTATTTAATATGTAACCACAGACTTAAGGCTTCACTAATTATTTCCAAATTGAGCTGAAGATGCAAACAATTACAATAATTCCACAATTGCACTCAATCTGCCTCATATATGCACTGGGACGGACACAACATTCAGGCCATTTGCAGGACAGGGCTAGTGAAGCTATCATTTGCACAAATATACGCCAGTGCCAGAAAAATAGGCATGCAAGACCACACACATCAATGATTGAAAACTGCTTTTGTCACTGGTGCCAAGGCAATGCTACCACTCACATGCACCGAAACATGCTCTAAAATACTGCTGGTCCCAAATATTACATGCATAAAAAATGTAGCATTATGTACAACATACTCTCAATACAGCGACAAACAACCCAACTGGTCAAAGAGGTATAAATTATAAAACACTGGACTATCATACTATAAATAATATGATGTAAGAGTTAGTCCACTGAAACAGAAGTCACTCCAATAAATACACTGCTTATGTTTTAACAAAATATAATAAAACTTTCCACAAAAACCTAAATAATTTAAATAATCATGAATTCTCCAATCTGTTTTTATGAAAATATAAATCAAAACTTTTGCTACAAACAAAAACTGAGACACGGTACAATGTCTATATCATACAAAATATACACTTATGAAATACACGATGGTACTACAGTTAATATTAACACATTTTATATTACATCAATATTAGTATGAGTTTCCACATTAAAATGTTTTAAAAAATAATAACATAACGTGAGTGCTATAAGGTTCCCTGGAAATAATGAAATATATATAATTGATTACATTTGATGCTGTAGTAATTGCTATCATACTAAAAAAATTAAGTCATAGAGATTTACTTTCAGATAAATGCATGACTTGTTGAAAATAAAAATGGGAGCTTAACAACACCAGGGAAAACCAATTGTCACAAGTTGAAGAAAGAAAAAAAGAATATATTTTTTTAACTCATATAGACAATTTATAAATAATGCTTTAAGTCATAACAAAACTATTTGAGTCTTGTTATTACTGTCTTTCATTTCGAAACACCAAGTTAGACTTCATATCAACTGCTCACTTGACACCGGAGTCTCCGGGCCAATACCAAGCGAGAAACGTTCACCGCCTGACTTTGTGCCAATCTTCTTTAACACACTTGACCGTAGGGACATTCCTTGTAAAACAAAAATTAATAAAATATGTAAAAAAATGATTACCTCTCATAAAAGTGAAATAAAGAAACAAAAGGTGACTAGCAGAGAACAGTAATGACATCACAGGAAAATAACAACATGCTCCTAAAAAATTTCCACGCAAGTCAGGTGAAACAGATAAGATAATTTCAGCTAAATTATATTAATTATTGTCATCCCATATTAAAAAAATTAAGCTGGAATTGAAATGAATGTGAAAAGAAGTTAAACACCAAAGCAATGCAGGTTGCTCTTAATTTATTTTTCCATATGTGACCTGTCAACACAAATGATAACTGAAAGCTAGTTGTTAACAGGGAAACATCCTGCCTTTGTCTAAACTCAAATCCAGACCATGATCAATGAGCAAGCACTCTCTCACGTGGGTGCCACTGCGCATCACGAGTGGAAAGCCTCGCGGTAGTCTGGGGCTTCAGAGAGCAGGCGGTACCGGCCCACCCGACACTCTGAAGAGTCTCCTGGCAGAAGCAGCATGTGAGGAGAGAGAAAACATGTCACACAGCAATGTCATACACTGCTAGTGCCTCTATCTCTGCATTACACACATTAGTAGGCACAAATGTCTGAATCCGAAAACCTTAGATTACTGTTATACTGGGACATTACTAACTTACAAACACTAAGCGGTAATGAATGTCAGATCCTCTGTGGCCATTATCACACAGCAAAAATAATAAAACTGGTGATGTGATTGAACCCCCAGCATGACTTCTGCAATATTTATAAGCTAAAAGAAAGTAACTTGGAATAGCATTTACCATCAACAGAAGAGTGGATTATCAGAACTCCTGAAATCATGTAATGATTTTTGTAGGCCACAGAAAGAAACTCCTAACAAAATCATAAAAATTCTTAATTCAAACATTTTTTTCAGAGTCTTTTTCAAAAAAGTTTTCTTGCTAGTTGTGTGTGCATGCATTCATGTGTGTTCTTACGTACAGAAATGCATGAATTTACGTACATACTTATGGATCAAGTCTTGCAACTATCACCGACACAAATATGTATATAACACCAGGACGTGAAGTAATAAAGATTGCAGGCTTTCACATCCACCGTCAGGGTGTATTTGGCTTTCAAGATTTAGCCAGATTGTTTCTACAAACACTGCAGTTCCTCACCAAAACAATGTGCAGAAATATTGTTTTAATTTCACTAATTTGGTGAAAGATTGGACTGAACGTTAATACAGAATGTATTTGTATGACGTAAAATTAAAAAAATCTTGTGCCTTCAATTGCCAATAAACTGTAAACTACATTTAAAAAATCCATAAAATATTTCACACAATACATTCAGTCTCATTATAAGAAAAACACTAACAAAAATTAATATACACATAATGCTAACCATAAAAAGGTAAATAAAATATACACCAAGGTTAAATCGAGCCAAATAAAAAACATTTTACCTCTAATCATGTTTTTGAAAATTTAATAAATTTAATAGTGTTACAATGTGACTCACTGGTTTTCATAAATCATATTGCACCCTATTTATTGTAATAGAGGTAAGCAATTTCACATACGTATGCTTGCAAATTTTTTTTCTCATGTTAAAAAAAAACATTTTTCCCAACAAAAATATTAAAAATTATTTTTCTAAAAGCTTTCACTGCATTACCTCCCACAAAATGACTTGGCACGCTGTCATAGTACTGATATAAAACACCAATAAAAATATGCTTTCAACACACAATGCTGTCCCCGCAGTCACATTCAAAAAACTCTACTAAGTCTGGCTACATAAATAAAAATGCATGTAATACGAAAAATGAGTGAGTGAAGAGATTGGGCGGCTCTGAACATTGAGGTATTGAGAGCCGATATGAAGAATGAATTAAATCTTTATTGATGTAGTAAGTCTAAATAAATTATATTTTTATTAATGCTAAGTTGAAGGTTAGATGGGCATTTTTTCCCCGTCTGTGCACGTACGTTAAATTTGCAGGCACACACAGCTGTCACATGACTTTTATTCTCGAAAGTGCATTGAAGGTGCTAGAGAGCTAGGAGATTCAGGATTCAACCTATAATTGAAAGGCAGCAGAATGAAAAATTTCATCTTTTCCACAACAATTGAAGAGTTATCCAGACAAGATTTTTGAGTATTACAGAATGTCTGTTGACTCTTTTACTAATCTTCTCATGGTGATACAACATCAAGGTGTCCACTGAAATTCCATTTTGGCATTCCCTGAATTCTCCCTGTATTCTAGGCAGAATATTACAATTTCCCATGGCATATTTTCAGGATCGAAACCGTCCACTAACATATTTTTGTATCGGTGACTGAACAAATATGCTATCAGTTACGTTGAATTAAATTACACTGCAACACACCAAGCAAACAGGGCCAACAATTTATTCAGCCCATCAATATTTCTCGTGATACACACAACGGACTTCACACGAGTGCCCATTACAAGTACACAAATACTTTATTTTGTAGAAATAGGTCCTATGTCACTTGGATAGAAGTCAACCCCTCTCAACCTTCCAACCCCATACGGTAGGCGAAATATGAACACCTCGCAACTGCTGCACTTGGTGAAACACACAATGTGAGAGTTGCTTGGCTGCTGCAGATGTCGGTGGGAGGGCAGCTAAGTTAGTTTGGTATTGACAGGTTGCTTCAAAACTGTTTTTAAGTATGTTCGGTAGCTGGCCATGTCCAAATTGCTGCCTGGTTTCACTCCGTACATAACTAAGAGAGACTCTTCCTGCCATAGAGACCTCTTCCACTGAGGGTGCTGAGCTGTTGAATGCTTCCATTCTTTCACAAAGAGCAACATTGCTCTTAAGTTTTTGAAATTCAAATTTCCCCCCCTTTCTGAATGAAGCACAAGTCTTATCACATCACTATCTCCTCCGGGGGGGGATCGAAAGAGGAGGTCACTCCACAAATGGTAAACTGTTATAGCAAACAGGGTAACTACAATCAAAGAACTGACTTCCTCTTCCTGCTGGCATCATATGCCATTGAAGTACAACCCAGCTGATTGTGCTTCTCATGGGATCACACCAGTTCAGTTAGTTGAACATCCTCTTCGGTGGCATGGGCTGCCTTGCTTGCTGGAACCAGAGGAATCTTGCCCTCAGCCGAAGGCCATGGTCAGTGTGCCACAGGAAGAGCTTCAGGTACTTGTACTTCAGAATTGCCCTTCCAAGAATTACCATCCCAGTTTTCTGGCTTGAAGAAGATATGCCGGGTCACTGCCCTTTGCTTAAGATATGCAATGCACAACCGAGCTATTCAACAGTCACAGGTCCTGTCCAGCCTGGGGAATTATCAAGTGCTCAGTCAGTCCTGATTAAATACACACAGTAGGTAAAATTTGCTACAGAACTTAATCATCTAGCCAAAGATGAATTGTGCTCCTCTGCTGTTCAGAAGCACTGCCCGTTCCTCAATGCGGATGGTATACTCAGAATGGGCGATCGTTATCAATAGGGCCTTACATTTGAGGAAATACATCCTATCCGGTTGCCTAAGCACTGTCGCCTGTCAGAGCTGTTGGTACACAAATTACATGTTAAATTGCTTCACACTGGTCCTAACACCCTACAGTCAGTAGTCCTCGGACAGTTTTGGATTCTAGGCCCTAGGAACTTGATATGGCAGCAGCTTCACAAATGTATGAAGTGGTTCTGAGCAAGGCCTCATCTTCCTGTCCACCTATGGCAAACCTTCCTGCTCCTCATGTGCTGCAAGTGAAACTATTTTTGAATCATTTATAGTTGCCTTTCGCCGGTTTGCGGCACGCAGAGGTTTCTATTCCCACTTATATAGTGATTGTGGGAGGAATTTTGTGGGGGCCAATCACATACTGTCCACTCTCCAGAATTTCCTTGAAATAATAACAAGGAGATGTTAGCTGATCAGTTGGCAGAGCAGAGTGTAACACGGTACTTCAATTCTCCATCAACACCCCACTTTGGAGGATTCTAGGAGGCTGGGATGAAATCTATCAAATCCCTCCTCTTAAAGGTGATTAGTTCTCAGTTGCTCACATGAGGAGCTGTACATGGTGTTGACCCACATTGAGCCCACCCTCAATTCTCGGCCTCTGCATGCCATGTCAGCTGACAAAAACTGCCTCGCTCGAATGACCCTAAGCCACTTCCTAACCCTCGGCTCACCACAGTTGCTGCCTGATGAGAACCTGACAAGTACACCTCTGAACAAACTGTCTTGGCGAGGTTTGGTGCAGCAATTCACCCAGGTCTTTTGGAGGCAGTGGTATGTAGAATATCTCAGTCAGCTTCAACCAAGAGAGAAGTGGACAAGACAAGAAGAAAATCTGGAGGAAAGAATTCTTACCCTAGTTAAGGTGTTTGTTTCCCAATGCTGACCACGTGGTGCGTGTGGCAGAGCTTCGAACAGCAAGGAACTCTAGTACGCCCTGTAGTGAAACTGTGCCCCCTTCCATCACTACGATGTTGAAATATGGGAATTTCCGGGTGGGCAAAATGAAATGTCGGGGCATGTGTACATAGGATATTATAGTTGAACAACTGGTGCAATTTGTGTGACTTTGAACGACTTCAAACATTTGGTTTCGATTCCCAGCATGGCTGTTTGCATATCCAGCTATCATAATAGCACCATTAACTAGTAGTTGCATCAATATGGCAGACAGGTGAGTTGTGCTATGATGCACACTGTAAGTTTCATATTAATACTTATTAAAATACAGTCCACTTGCACATGGGCAGAAACTTGCCCACTCGAAAGTATTACATCAATATGAATAAGAGGAATAAATGAAGCAATGCAGCACAGAGATTATTATATCAAATACTTTTCAAAAGTTGGTGCAGTGCCTTAGCAAAAAAACAAAGATTTAAAATAAAACTCCTTTCTGTTTGTTATGACTATTTCTACATTAATGTTGGCCAAGATTCAGAGATAGCTGTAGCGTGTAGACTAAACTACAAAGCAGGAAGACTATGACAGTTCTCGACTGGCACCAGTTACTAACTCTTTTTCTGTTCAAGTTGTGAAGTGGGGTGAGAAAAAATTATCTGTGGTTGATCGGGTGAGAGGGGGCTGCAGCAAGGGGGTGAGGTGTGAGAGTAAATGTACTGCAATTAAAAAATTCAAACTTGTAGCCTCTTGTGCACAGTATGTAAAAAAATTACTTTACAACACTTTGTGCAGTCTCTTGGCAGAACTGCATTATGGTTATAATTATTTTGTGCAAACTAAAACTTTGCCACTGTATTCGGTTTAACCTTTACTATCTTTAAAAATAACATTATCATAGCGAAAACTTTACTGAACTTACCTACGTATAGTGTTACTTATGTCACAATTCCGTTCATCCAGGGACAACAGTGCTGCAAACTTCCTCCCATTCCTTCTGTTTTGTATTTCTGTTGCAATAGTCCCTACTGCTGTTATAAAGGCATGCTCTGTTCTGTACCTCTCCAATAACCAATTTAGCTGTCTATTATAGACATGTTTTCAAAGATGCTGCATGAGTTTGTATCAGACAAATAATCCTGAATGCACAAAGCCGCAAAACGTCTGTGTGTTAATACAGGAACTAAAACTCGGCAGGTTGCATTTCAATGCAAGCGAACTAGCAAATGCAACATTTCTCAGAATGTGCATATTTTATACGTCCATGTGGCCAGCACTGCTACTTTGTGTACTGTTAAATCAATGCATTTCACAACTGCATGCGCACAGACAGGGGAAAAAAAACTTGTCTCACCCTGCCCTAACACTACATGCTAATAATAGTTTTAAAATTGTTTTCACTTATTTACGTACATATTTTTTTTTTTTACTAAACACATAGGCGAATGCACTGGTATAAATAACCTTATACAATATCAATGAAGCCTTCAATTTTAGAAACTAAACAGAATTAAAATAAACCTTTGAAATATTGCCTTTAAGTACCTTACGGATACAGCACTACAACCGATAATCTTAGCATTATTTTCTCAGAAACATACCTCTCACTATGATAGAATAGAGCCTCAATATTTTTAAAACTCATTTCTTAAACAAACTAATAATGTGGAAACCCACAGAACCTTATGAATGCACGACTTTTAGGGTAAGAGAATTTAACTGCTTGAATTGATGAAAAGTTATGACACATTAAGAGGCAGGCCTTTCAAGAACTGCTACAAAAAAGTTTTCTCCATGTACCCTTGCGACCCATCAAAAAAAGTCACCAAAACAATAAACTTACATTACCATTTGTCATCATGTTGAACTGTGAGAATGCATCAAGTCTGGCAAGTTCACTGCACAGATTAAAAGAATATGACTTCACAACTTAAATTTTTTGTTTTACCAAGAGCAAAATAGACCATGTCTGAAGTACATAAAAAAACATGCTGACCTTATAATAATCTCCAATAGACAAAATAACTTAAGTTTATGAGCACAAAACAGTTCATTCTACATTGTTATAAAGGTTTTTGCTATTTTGTTACAAAAATACTTTAATTATGCCATGAAAAGTTACTAAATAAAAACCACTGTAAAAACATTGCCTAAAAAGCAGTTTTCCCCAGACAGATTTCTGAAGATGTTCAATATCCATGTCAGTCTTAGCAGCATTAAATCTGACCAACTATGTCACACATCTTGCAGATTTGCTTGGAACCTTCCATTTCTAGTACCTATGTCAATACAAACTATTTTCCTCCTTCATACTGAATTAATTAAGGTAGCAAGATTTTGTGAGGCCATCCTCAGGAACTGCCAAATATCCCATTTTTTAGGGGGAAAAAAAATGTAGGCAAAAATGCAAGAAGTTTTGATCAACATCCATTGAAAATTATGTTCACCAGTGAAAAAAATATGGGTTTTGTAATGGCGTTGCCCGTAATTGGTAAAGTATAAAATAGAAATTCGGTGAAAAATGATTAAATATTCTGGTTCGGAGTGAGTTCCGTCATAATGCATCCTGGGCAGACAAGAAGAGAGAGGACATGCTGAAGCAGTCCAGGCCATCATGATAATTTACTACTGTTATCTCAAATTTATAACATGGACGAAATGGGCTTTTACTGGAAGTCACCATCTGAGGATACCTGGTGGTTTGGCACTTCACCATTTACCGGGCTTTCTAGCTTACCAGACAACCAACGATTTACGAAAGTAGAATACAACTTTATGTGACATCTGGTGAAAACACTTCACGAATGTAAAGCACATTTTTCCTCATGTGAGTTCTAAATGTCACTGTTCTTAAGCACAAACAAAAATATGACCTTTAGACACGTACACAATATACATAATTCAATACGAAATTATGTAATAAAACTTGTAAACATGGCTCAACTGTGTCAACAGCGACTCTGAGAATTTTGTATATATAATGTATTCACTGTAACTTCAAGATTTTCTGAAACCCTGCTAAATATCTACTTTCAGGGAGCCAATTATGTATCCTTCCGCAGTATGTAAACAAAACATTGCCATGTGACACCTGTCAAACGTTTTGTAAACAGTGCCTTGTGGGAACTGTCAAATATTTTATTAACAGTGTCCATGTGGGAACTACCAAAATTTATTTTTGAAGAGAAACAATGCCATGTAATCTCAACTGTCATATACTTTAATAAAATTCTCTAAATGTCTAAAAAATGCTAATCAATTTAGCGAAATGTTGTAATACATACAAAAAGGTAGATTGAAGTATATATCGGAACTGTTAATTATATAATTTAATTAAAGTTTACTTATTGTATTAAGATTTATTTACATATTTGCTGTAAGGAAAAAGTTAAATTTTACATAATAAACTTTTGGAAGTAGCACTCAGGTTAAAGATTTCACTGTGATAAATGGTACCGTATTTTATCGCATATAAGTGGCACATTTTTTAAAAAAAAAATTTATTGAAAACTCGGGGTGCGACTTATAAGTGAGAAAAATTCCTCCAGCCCCGCACTAACGTTTCATTTACTACGAATTCACGGCCCGCGGCTCGATTTCCAAACTCTTCAGCGAAAAAAATCACTTTCATTTTGAAACCTGCGGTGTAGGTAAATCTCTGTTCCATCAAGAACTGTCGCGCTTCTTCACTGCAACATAAAAACAACACTATGCGGCGGAAAGACGAGTCACGGCTAACATTTGGCACTGAAGAACCAACGCTAATGTGCTGCCATCTCTTGGTCTCCACAAAAAGCTTTCGAAAATAATCGATTATCAGTTGGCGGCGACCAAAATTCGATTCCTTTGCATTCTTTGCGAAGGGAATAACGTAACGGAAATATTCAAATGCCTTTCTATATTTTGCACGTTTATTTGATAAACTGCAGAAATAACAACGCTAATACTAAAATTACATCTTAACCTAGAATTATCTTGTAAGTAGAAAGAATGTGTTACGTTAGTTTTATAACCACAATTCAGCGTCTCCAATATGGCGTGGTTATACTTCTGAAAAAAACGTGCCCAAACGAACAAGATGGAGTGTACGAGTCCGCTGGACAACAACTGAAATTTATTTAATTTCAATTAATAACGGTGAAATCTTTACCCATGAGTGCTACGTAAAAATGTAAATATATAGTTTAGCAATATTAACTTTACAATTACGGCATTAAATTTATACATATTAATATTTAACCTACGAACTATTTCTTTTCAGCTATAACCAACATGTCCCTTCAAAATCCGTTGTTAATTCTTACGGACTTTTAACAAATTATTAAAATTTATTGAAAAAATATACTTAAAACTTAAAACAACCAATTTATATAGTGCTTCAGTGCTAAAAGCAACACAAAACCTTTTTCCATATACCATTTTTTTATAACCAATTGAACATGTAACTCCTAGGGTGATTTTTCAAAGGTTCTTTTCAAAAGTATCGAAGATACCGTGAATGGATTATAATTTGATAGATAATGTGGATTCTGTTCTCGCGCTTGCGCGGTATGCTAGAGAGCTGCTACTATCCCGAAATACTGCTTTGGCTAATGGCCGTGGTACATAAAACAGTAAAATAGGACACAATTTGTTTACTTTTCTGATAATTCTTTGTTTTAAATTTGAAGAAATGCAGACATTTTAAGTTAACGTTGAATTTTAGAAGTTAGGGCAAGTAATATCTGTGTTTAAATACTTTAGAAAGCCATGCTTAAAATCTGCTTCCAAGTTATTTTGGTTGTGTTCCCTTACCTGCATTAATTCAATTGTATCCTGTGTGTGTGTGTGCACGTGCATGTGTGCGCGCGCGTGCATGTTAATAAGTACTAGACTGAGTACTCGTGCTACTGTCCTTTATATATTATTGGTAGCCTAGCGACCTAATTGGCACCATTACTTAAAATAGTTAACATCTTTATCCTTAAAAGTTGCATCCTCTTTAGCACAGAAGCCAAACCAGAGGAACGCACCGTACCCTATTCCAGATGCCCCTTCACAAATTCATGTGGAGAGAGATTCCATCAGCC
>NQII01004329.1:81223-177714 GCA_002778355.1 Clitarchus hookeri | reverse complement strand
AAGACGAGGTGAAGCGGTTCTGGCAGAGAAACAAATTGAACCCGAGGTATATTCTGTACCATATAAGAAGGCCACTTTTTGACAGCTCGGCCAAAGTAGCGCCACTGTTTACATATGACTACGTATCCTTCCGCCATCAGCTGGTCCGTCAAGTCGGGGCTGTGTTTTTTATCATCACGCTGTCAGCTAATCCACTTCTCATTGTACTGCAATGCTAAACAAATTTTAAGATATTTTAAGACTGACATCTGTCTAAAAAAATAAGTAGGTTATAAAAGTAAAAAAATTAAATGTTGCAAATAATTAAATATTTGCTAACACTTTTTTAATTTGTCCGAGATAGTGAATTTGGGTTAACATTAGCGAGAAGACGGTCTGTTGTATCTATTATCACACTTTGGATGTGATAGCTAATATATTTGAGTTGGAAATATGTGACTTGGAATAACGTTATAATTGCTTAAAAACTATTCACGCGTGTCTCACTTTCTACGGAAACAAGGAGATGGGTTTCGAGAGAACAATATGGAGTATAATTTACATAGACGAACTATTACCAGCCGAATATAAATTACTTGTACTCCAAATCGTTGTACATGAAATATATGTTTCTTTAAAAATTATGCAGAGCTCGTGGAAAAATATAACTATTGGCATCTGTTTGTAAATTCGTTATATATCGCACAGGAAAGCGGTTCATTTCTGGCTGGTAATACCTCGCATAATATCCAACAGATGGCGCGCACAGCACGTCAGGGCAAAGTTTGAGCAACCCTTTTTTTTGGTAAACAGATAGCGTCTATTTTAAAGTTGATAGTTCTTATATTACGGGCTGGAAATATATTTCAAATTCGTGTCTTTTCATCAAATTATTAGAAAAAATAATTCAACAATATTTTGCAATATTTCTATATGCTTTTGGAATTAATATCATGGACGTGTTGAAAGAGAGGTTGAAGAGGGATGATACAATGTGAAAAAGCTTTCTGAAGTTAGCACAACTTCAGAAAACTTTTCCACGTCGTATCGTTCTATTGTGCATTTCATTTTGAACACCTATACATAACTACATTATCACGAAGTTTAGTTTTTAACACTAACAACCATTGTTTTGTGACCTTGTAAAATAAAATGTATTAATAAATCTAAGAAAGAACTCTTTCTTATCAGCGTATTTTCTGCTTTTCTGATGTGCATCGGCAGTGCACTCGGAATAGCCAACTTAATTTTAACTTTTGTTCGTTCGTGCATCAGCTGATACAGGATTTTGTAAATGGCACTTTGTTTGTTTCGTATACGTCAAATTGCCACTCACTGACTGTCAGAAAGTGGCCTTCTTATACCGTATGGACCATAACAGAGTATCACCAAAGTGTTATTGCCTCCCCTCACACGGTGTGCAAATCTGACTGCGTGGAGGTTATACCCCTACCCCCCTTCCACGGATGACAAAGAGGAGGAGAAAACCACGCTGTACAGTAGACAACCAGTTCCCCTCCTATCAGGCATGTAAGGGAAGGATTGCACTTGAGGAAAAACGCCCAAAACATGCCAGAAGTTATGCTGTGACGAGCAACAGCCACACAGGAGGAGAAGAGAGCAAAATTAATGACGTGTTTGTCGATAGGCAGTACATTTCCTATTATGAGACATACATTTACTTACACAATTCAAGAGAAATCTGTATCATTGATGGGGTCAGCTGTCAAGTGCAGACTTAGAATATAATTTTTTTGTTAAGTATCCAACCAATGATTTATATTTTTGTTGATGTTAAATACACATAATATTCAAGCATTATTTTGGAATAAGAAACAGAATAAATTCAATACATTTCTGTCAAGTGCATACAAACCAAGTAGGTAACACTACAAAGAAATTTAAAGAACAAATTATTTAATCAACTACCTCAGATACTATAAAACAGAAATTGAAACTAGCCAAATACTTTGTGTGCAAATCAAACTTTTATGGGGGCATACATCAATAAACACAGCAAAAGTTTTTAAACTCTTGGACTCGAAATGATATCCTTTTTGTATAGCTGTCACATTTTGTATACCTCATTTATTTTAAAACATTAAAGTGTTTTGCAAGCAAATGAAACAAGTTTTTATAAAGTACATGCCTTTAAACTTTTACTTCAAAAAATTAAAATTTTTTATTCAAGTGCAGCATTTCGCTACAGATCACTTTCTTCTGTTGTTGATATTTCTTTTGCAGATAATTTTTTATTGAGTTTGCATATTTTATTAATTTCTATGGTAATTATTAAATTTAGGGGACAATTGTAAATAATGAAAAAATTCACAAAAATGGTATTATTAGCTAGTAATAATGTTGCTTTATCATTACTCAAAAGGGCATTTACCAGTTAGGTCAACTCCCTAAAATAGGTAATAGGTGGGGAGGGCTATGAATACCAGGGAAATTGTGGAGTAAAATCATTAAAAACACACCCACAGAAAACATGAAAACACCTGAATTTAACATTTGTCCACCCAATTTCTTAACATGTGTACATCTAACCTAACTTAACCTAAGCCCACGATGATTGAATCATTATTTTACATTCTTAATCTAACCTAGAATTTTACTGTTTTAATCTAACCTAGAATTATAACGTTTTAACCTAACCTAAGATTTCAATGAAAACATACAATTTTATTCTAACCTAGGATTTATGGGTTTTTAAGTAACCTAGGATTTTATGGTTTTAATCTAACCATTCATAGGTTAGGTAAAAATGTAAAATGGTGATTTACATATTGTGGGGTTACGTTAAGTTAGTTTAAATGAATACATGTTCAGAAATTTTGTGGAAAAATGTTTGTCACATCTATCACAATCAGTCAATAAATTTAAACCTCTGTAATTTGCCTATGAGCAGGGTGGTTACACATCTTTAGCCGCCCTGAGGAAGTTGTGTATCCTTTCAGTTAATTGGGATACCTCCGACCTAAAAGACTTTTTGAAACTGCACACAACCTTCTGATATTTCTTACCAAAATGTAAATTCCTTACCTGGCGACAACAAAAAAATTTGTCTCTTACGTAAGCTCTAAAAATGTGTCACATTGACCGCACTTCATTTCACATGCAACAACCCCACGATCTAATGAAAATTCAAACAACAAATGCCAGAACAGCGTAATTTCACCAAATGTAAACCAGTCAAGAAAACAACTGCCACATAGCGGATTCACAACCCCCGAAGCACTCGTACTTTCACACTCCGGTCCAATTCCGCCTACACCACTGCTGATCACATAACCACTCCAACACAGCTGGCCACCAATCGTGAAATCCCACAAGTTACTAACTACTTCAGCGCTAAAATAATTTCACCACGAAGCTATTTTGTTGCTCAATTGTTTAAACTCCAATATAGACGCCATTGTGATATTCCGTCAATGCCGGCCTCTGTTGGTGTTTACATTTATATCTTAGTTTTGAACATTTCCCGATAACATCTAAAACCTACTTTATGCCCCGCTTCATCACGAAAAGGTATGACACTCGTATATTTATGACATAGTTTAGTCTCCTAAACTTAATAATTACCATTTTTGTATGTAATGAATGGGAACAAGGCTGATAAAACATGCGAGTACAAACACTTTAACTGTTTCTATGTTGTTTTTTTTTGCATAAATTTAACGTTTCCATGAATTCTGTGAACGTTAATCCCAAAAATATTGATTACTCACAGATGTAATCTTGGAAATCCTCTTCTCGGCCATTTTAAATATTGGTAAAATTTTTGACGAAATCACAAGAAGGGATTTTTTGGAGTGGGGGAAGAGAGAGGGCCTCATGATGAATATGATGTATGATTAGTGGTGAATACAGCTACAAAAACCAAGATATTTTTAGAGTATATACTTATTCAATAATAAATTCTGGTCATTATTAACAAATACATTATTTTGGAAAAATAAAGCAGGAGGGAGTGGCTGCTGGAGCCCTAACCGTCTCCCCTCCCAATCTTGAATACACGTCTGTAAGAGAGTAAAAAATATACAATCATTTTATTCTAAACTGGTGGAATCATTGAAACTGTTTGACAGAAAATAGGTGTGTGTGTGTGCGTGTACGTATATTACATGTTACAAAATATATATCCACTTAAAATTGAAAAAAATCTCATATAATTAGCTTGAATTTTGCAACATTGCATCTATTACAACAGTTTAGATACTGCTGGAATGCGAAAATTAAAAAATGCTTCAACAATTTATCAATTTTTTTTTTTTTTTTACCATTTTCCAATGCAGTACATGCCAGTTTGATAAATTTCACATGAATAAATTTTTTTTTGCAATATGAATTGTATAAATATTCACTGATACAGTAGAACCCTGTTTTAACATTTCTCAAGGGGCCGAAGAAATGTCAGCCTTATTTAAGGAAAACCTTATACGTGGATAATTTTGTATTGAAAAACATGTTTGTGGTCCAAGAGAAGGTAGCTTATTAAGCAGGAAAATGTTATAAGAGGGAATGTTATAACAGGGTTCTACTGTATTTATTTGTGTCATATACACTGAGTGGCCAAATTATTTGACCACCCCCTCAATACAATGTTGGACCACCTTTTGCCCTTAATACTGCATGGATTCGTCTTGGCATGGACTCTATGAGATGTTGGTAGTTGGTATGAGGAATTTGAAACCATATCCGATGGAACTGCACTTTCCAATTCCTTAAGATTTGATGGTACTGGATCGAGCTGCCTGATGCCCCGTTCGATCTCATCCCACAGATTCTAAATTGGATTGAGATCTGGTGATTGTGCAGGCCAACTAAGCAAGGTAAAGTCTCTGCCATGCTCTTCGAACCATCTGCGGACAATGCCAGCTTTATGAGAGGGAGCATTGTCCTGCTGGAAGTATCCATCCCCGGCAGGGTACACCATTAACATAAAAGGATGTGCTTGATATGCGATAACCCTTGGGCATTCAGACGTTGTTCCACAGGAATCAAAGGACCCATACAATGCCACGAAAACATCCCCCAAACCATAATATTGCCTCCACCAGCTTGAAATGTTGTGGCAATACAGTTGGTGTCCATGCTTTCGTGCTGTTTTCTCCATATTCGCACCCTGCCACCTGCATGGTGTAATTGAAAACGTGATTCATCGGACCACATTACCCTTTTCCAGTTATCTACTGTCCAATCCTTGTGCTCCTTTGCGAACTGGAGACATCTGCTCTTGTACAAGGCAGACAGTAGAGGCTTTCGAACAGGTCGTCGGCTTCCATAGCCTATACGGTGTAATATGCGGCGAACAGTTATGTATGTTATTCCGTATTGCTTCCTCAGATATACGCTCAAATGTTATAAAATGCCTAATGGTTCTACCTGACTGCAGGTTTGAGACGTAAATGTGTGATGCCATAGAGTAATGTGTGGGTCGCAGGTTATTGAGTTACATTAGTGGTTTATTTAACAGGTGTTGATTGCAATCAATATATTTTTTATGAAAACTATTTGTGCATAGTGCACATATATGCTGAGTCAAAATCACAGTTGAATGTCATTTCTTTGGCATATGCAGTCGTATAGTGTTGTTATTCACATTATTATTTATTTAATAACTTCCAGAAATAAACTTTTCAAAGCTGTTCATAAGATCTACTTTTCCTTCCATTTTGTACCTTTCAGTCATCTGTAAAGTTCACATTGCAATGGGCCTAGTAACTTAATTCGTGCACCTGTAGAGAAAAGAGAAATGTTTTAGGGACATAAATACATAACTAATAATCCAATTTGTATTGTAATTTGTGTACAGCAGAAAATTTCAGATTTCTCTGCCATAAATGTAAACAATGTATTTTCAATACCATGCTAAGAGTTGCAACTGTTTCATTTAATCCTCTGCAAATTTAACTGGGAGTCTTTACACCAGTTTATGTGGTAAAATGTAAGCAGGTAAAGAGACTGTGGTTTTTTTTTCAATGTTTGAATTCAAAAGTGTGTTTCATTTAGTCTTTTGTAACCTGTATTTATTAATGCAACATTTACATTGAAAATAAGTGTTGTGTTGACTGGAGATATTTTATATCTTTTTAACTGAAAGTTCTTGAAACAGTGAAAACCATTTTAAGGAATTTGAAATTGAAGTAATATAGCTTGTATTTCTGCCCTTATTTGTGAACCCAATACTGTAAATGTTAACAATTGCACATTGATTATACATTTGAAATTAAAAATTGGAATTATTAAGTGTGTCACATGTGCAAGACTATTTAATTTAGTGTAAAAAAAAGTACATATTTGGAGAATTCATTTCTTTTGGAAAAGAAGTGAGATACTGTTCTAAATTATAATGTGCTACAGTTTGTGTAGTTGTTACTTTTCTTACTTTGGGATTATGATAATTTGCAGATACTGTGGCAACACTGACAAATTTTCCTTTGCTAGAACTGTGGTGAGTGCATCTTTAGGACTATAGCAGTTGTTTCATTTTGTTCTAATTGTTATGCACAATTATCTCTGTTTTGAGCAATGCAAGACACATGCTACTACTGTCAGTATATCACAAAATGCTTATTTATTGCAATAGGTTTATTGTATGGCAATACAGTAGAATTGTTCATTATAATATGCTATTTTTTTGGATCCTTGCAAATTGATAGAAGAAAAAAAAAGGAGGTTCACTATAATATTCCATGAATAAACTACTTGTGATTTTTCGAATATGTTGTTTTGCTAATTTCATGAAGTTTTGGTATCAAAACTTTGATGTAGATTGTTGAACTGAAGCTATTTCTTTTGTATTATCCAGTGTGGGATGCACGGCAAGTAAACTTGGTTAAAATTAATAACAAACCACTTCTACTCAATTTTTTAGAAATAATTATTAATGTCTCAAAACTTGCATCAAAATAAATATAAAATGTGTCAACCTCCCACACTGGCAGAGAAATAAAATAAAGTCTAGTGGCCGATGTGGGGGTTATCGTCACACACGACTCGACCTAGGTTAGCATTGTATGATGCTTCTGACGTCTGCACTGACCTGCCCTCACGGGCGACTTGAAGTAACTGCTTGGACAGGTGACAGACGCGTCTTTTGTCCTGTCTCTCACCCCCTATACTGAGATAAGGGTCTGGCCACGCACGCTTTCAACACGTTATCGTAACTGCTCCGCACGAACTAATCCTGCGCCGTCAACATAAACGGACTTCTCGTACAACAAAACTGCGCAGGAGGAACTAAAACTTGTCGACGTCGCCTGAAAGTATCTACTTAATGCTGACGCTTAACAAAACTCCAACTTTCGAAACGAAAACTGTAACCAGACTCCTGATAAACGTAAACAGCAGATGATAACTTACAATAGCACACGTCTGCCGGATAAACTAACTATCACGGGAAACGAGCAACCACGGCTTTTAACTTCAAACCAGATAAAAATATTACGAAATTTTCCAAAGCTTCATAAACACGAAAGAATTTTACACCAGTGTCCCAAAAAATTAAGAATATTGCGTCATTACACGCTGTCTAAACCACTTGGAATATAGTGTAGTAAAGAAATGTGTAGAATAAAAATACCTAAAAAAAAAAAAAACTCTGCGGTAGCATATATCTATCTATAACAGAGAAATACTAATAAGCGTAGGGGTGGTGTACAATTCTAATTTATTATATGAAGTTTCCCTGATGTAGTCAATGTTTATGGTTGAATGTACGTACTATGTTATCTGTACTATGTTATACTTTTTCCTGACAAGGTCTGCACTTGATTTTCAATTTCAATGAGTGCAAAGTGAAAAACTTCGTCATTAAATGTTGCTTGTGAATTAAATGGTAAAAACGCCTATTAGTATTTCTCTGTTATAGATAGATATATGCTACAGCTGAGTTTTTAGGTCATTTTATTTTACACAATTCTTTACCACATGATATTGTTCCATCTTTAACGGTTTAGACAGCTTATTGGAAGAGAGTGCGCTGGCGGCAAACTTTTTTCCGACTTGATGACTATTATAGTCACTGCTTATTCCTTATGTTACTTTACGTAACAAAATATATACTAAAACCTGGTCAGAGAACATAGCTATCAAAAATCGGATACGTGGTTCTCGAGTGATAAGCGTACTAACAGACAGACAGAGAGACGTTGAGTTTTATAATATGCATAGATGACGCCCAAAGCGTGATAAGAACAACAACTACCATCTTACTAATGTTAACCCAAATTCGCTGTCTCTGACAAATTAAAATAGTTAGCAAATATTTAATTTTTCGCAAGGTTTCGTATTTTTACTTTTATAACATACAATCTGTTTTTTAGACAGATATCAGTCTAAAATACCTTAAAATTTGTATAGCTTTACAGTACAATGGCAGTGGATTAGCCAACAGCGTGTTGATTAAATATACAGCCTCCACTTGACGCACCAGCTGATGGCGAAAGGATACATAAACAAAAAGTAAAGATTGGCCCGACTTTCGTCGAACTGTCAAAATTTTGTCAAATTACATGAGAGAGAGAGAATAAGTGGTGAAGACCCAGCAGCTCTTGTAGGCACAGACTTTTGCTGCCACAATACTTGAATCCGTTCAACAGGTATAGCAAATTAACATAAAAATAATTATAATGGCTGTCATTTTGAAATAAGTCCCTGAATTACTTAAAATATACCTATTTACATGGACTCCAGTAGTACTACTAGTATGCAAAATTTGGTAGTAATAGGTTGATTTCTTCACAAGATAGTGCATAAAAAATTATATAAAAACTTTCTCAATGCACTGCTCTTACAAAATGGCAGACAAAAGAATATTTGCGGGCATATTTGATGTCTCTAATAGATACTTACACCTCACCAAGTCTGGTTGAAATTGTCCAAATGGTGTGGTAACTATATCCAATTAACTAAAAATACTTATATCAGCACCATTTCAAAAATAAGTGCAAGATGTATTCAAACAGCACATGTTTACATGGGCCACCAAAGTATTACTCATATGCCAAGTTTGGTGGGAATTTGGTGAGTAGTTTCCAAGGTTTGAGGTAAAAGCGTTATTTTATAATGTAGTGTTATCTTCCAAAATAACGTACCAATAACCACCACAGTCTTATTTCAGTACTTATATAATGAACTACTGTATTAGCGTACCAAATTTGGTTTAAATTGGTTGAACGGTTGCAGAGATATGCCAAAGTGCTTTACATTTTGAAATGTTCAACCAATGCAGAAATGTTTGTGATTATTAGGGTAGAAGTTCATACAGTATTTGAATTATAAATGTCCTGCCACATGACAGTTGTGCCGCCTGGTAGGATTTCTGTGTTCCAATACGGCAGTTACTGCACCATATTGTGTCACAATGCATGTATTGAAAAACTGCATACACCGAAAATGTTCTGCAGTCCTAGCAAAATTCCTACATAAATAATGTTAAAATTACCCACTTGTATTGTTTAATGAATATTTTATCAAACAAAAAGTCTTTTGGTCCCCGACACTCAAGAATTCATGTAATAATAGTTTTAAAACTGCAAATGCAAATGTCTAGTAACCGGGTGTGAATTATGTGCTGCTCTCCTCTCCAGTTCAATAGATGCTTGGGACTTCAGAGTCAGGCAGTTGGTCGCCACCTTGCTTCCTTCCCTTACATGCCCTACAAGAAGGGAAGTGATTACCTAGCAACCAGCATAGCATCCTCATTGTCTCTCTCTAAGCCACCACCTTCCTTCCTCCCCTTACAAGCCAGCGAGAGGGGAAGCAGTTGCCTAGCAAACTACTGTTGTGCTCTCGCATCCTCTCTCTTTTGACCGACCAGTGAGAGACTGACATCTTCAGGCACAATACCACGTTTCAACACAGGAGTAACATGTTATAAAATTGCAACCATTTTTTTTTGTTTATATGTAATATTGATGGAAACATTATACTAATTAAAACCAGACTTGATGCTGAAAAATTCTACTATACGAACTAAATTCAATAAGCATCAGCTTCAAACATCCACAATTTTGGAAGGTCGCACAACCAAAAATAATATGGTTATATATCAAATATCAGAAGCTACTCCCATCTTGCCTGTTCTCTGTTCCTACTTCAGCATATTTAACTCTCACTACCATGCTTTTATCTGCAACTGCCGTTCCATAAACACCATCTTTCACACCAATGGAAAACTTCCAATCACACAAAAAAAAAAGCCTTAATAAAATTGAAACACGCACCCAGCCTGCAATTCTCTTGTAGTGGCCAGACCTGCGCACGCGAGGCAAAACATCCTACATCTTCAGCATAAACGACAATAAGGCTGCATGGCAGCCAACTCACCCGACTCCCAGCCGCACTCGTCATCCATGGTGTCCGACTCGCTGGATTCTGCCTCGGATGACTCGCTGGGAGTAGTGTGGAGGGGTACAGGTGGGGAGGAGCGCCGCTCACCGCCAGCTGACTGCATCAGCAAGCTTACCTATAGACAAGCACGGCATGAGACATGCACTCTACGAGTCCTTATGCTCTGCATGCAAACTGCACTACTGTACATTTTAAACATATCTTCCTAAAATACATGGAAAAATTTCTTTTTAATATATTCATTATAACGTCAAAACATACTTTGGGAGTATTTGGCACATAAATTTCAATATATTCTACAAAACATGCATGTTAATACATTACCAAAATGCATGTTAATACACAGCATAACACCAAAATTTAAGTTAAGACATAAAAGTAAATGAGCAAAAAAACTGAATTTTATCAGTAAAACTGCAATTACTTCTTATAACACATTATATTCTGAATATTTTTGCAAGATACTTGCCAAAGAAAAGGCACATAGTTTAGAAAAGTCAACACTTGTACCAGAAAATATTTTAATGCATAAAATGTGATTCTATGACTTATTTTAAGTAAAATGAGTACTCTTGATTAAATTATTCTTTAGAAGATACAGATTACAAATTGTAGATCAATACATGTTTNATATATATATATATATATATATATATATATATATATATATATTTAAAAGACTTGAACAGAAACACCGAAATCTTAAATTATTTAAACGAAACTGAGCTTCAAATAGAAGCATAAAATTAAAAATATTGTCCCTACATATCACACAACACAACAAGAAAAGTAGGGATTGGTATGTTCCACTTTTTTTTACAGGTTCTCAGTTTGGTTCTGGTTCTTAAAAACAGGTTCTCAGTTTTTCTATTAAAAGTGTAAAAAACTTTGGAACTTTATAAAAATCTGGTTCACCTGTGATCTGTGCATTTTGGTAGAGATGAAAGTGTATGTCCCATTTTTAATGAATGAATATTTGTTATGTGAATTTTTAGGTTTGATGTTGATTTTGACCAGCCCAATGAAATCTAATTTTCACACAATTAAAACTTTGCATAGAATCAATTTTCACTCCAAATAGCACGGTACTGCCATACTTTGAAAGCATTAATTTGCTTTTTATCTCGTAAAACAAAATACATATAATACCACCTCAATGTAGTGGGGTCTCTTCTGCTGCTGATATTTACACCCATACCATCAAGATGACTTAGGTATAATTTTAAAAAATCGTAGTAAAATTGAACTGGCTCGTGACAATGCCTCTGCACACTCAGTAAGAAAACAACTGCGTGGACCTAAACATGAGGAAATGGCTGCTTCAGTGGTATCACGAAATGGGTGCAGCGAACATACCTATTTCTGTTCCTTTAATCCAGCAAAAGGCAGATTACCTGGCTTCGAGGTTAGGGAATCCCGATTTAAAATTTAGCCATGGTTGACTGCAGCAGTTTGAAGAATGTAACCACCTTATTGCAAAAGTTGTGTGTGGCGAGCAGCAGTCGACGTGGATACGACTCAGGATTGGCTCAAGTCTGTGCAGCCAATACTTTATCAGTTCACTCCATAAAATATTTTCAACATGGACGAAACTGGAGTTTTTTTATACAACTTGCTGGCAAATAAAACATTGGCTGTGAAAGGTGAGAAGTACCATGGAGGTGAACACAGCAAGGAACGTGTTACTGTGCGCAAAGTGGTAGTGAGAAATTATGTTCCCTTGTTGTAGTCAAGTTTCACAAACCCAGATGTTTCAAGAATATTGTTAACCTACCATGTGATTATGAAGCAAATTCCTGTGTTTGGGTGATTGCGAAAATATTTCAGAAATGGTTACCGTATTTTATCAGACACATTTTATTTAAAATTTTTTTATTGAAAACTTGGGGTGTGATTTATAAGTGAGAAAAATTCCTCCAGCCCCGCACTAACTTTTCATTTACTCCGAATCCACGGCCCGCGGCTCAATTTCCAAATTCTTCAGCGAAAAAAATCACTTTCATTTTGAAACCTGTGGTGTAGGTACATCGCTTTTCCATCAAGGAACTGTCGCACTTCTTCACTGCCACAACCTCAAAACAACACTACGCGCGGCGCAAAGACGACATAAGAGAAAGACGTGTAAGTCACGGCTAACATTTGGTACTCAAGAACCAACGCTAATGTGCTGCTATCTCTGTACACTCCACAGAAAGTTTTCAAAAATAATAGATTATCAGATATTCAGCAAGAATAGATTCCTTTTGATTATTTTAAAATATTTTTTTATGTTAAGGATTGCGAAGGGAATTACGTAACGGAAATATTCAAATGCCTTTCTATATTTTGTACGTTTATTTAAAACTTACGAAGATAAACTGCAGAAATAATGGTTAGGTTTTTGCTTTTAACATAAATCGTTAGAAATACTTGAAATACATATAAAGAAAATTTGATAAAATTTTATTCGTAAAAATATCACTTCAAATTAAATTACATGTTTATAAGTTATTTCCTTTTTCCAATAAATATATAAACTCCGGCAGTCAAGGCTGCATCTCGAGCGCTATATCAGAACATTCCAGACGAACTACGTCCAACAAACTTGCGGCGCATTGTGTCTGCGCTGTACGTTTGGCAACACCGCTTGCTTGCAAGGACACAGCTGCCACACGACCTTCGCCAAGGCCGCATGCATTAGCCACCCATGGCGCAGGCCCTGTTGTACAGGATTTACAACAACAATGAGCCTTTTGAAAATAATGGTGCGACCTATATGCTATACAATACGGTAATTAAATTGGAATGACACATGGCATGCAAAAACAGAAATATTTTACTTATTTTGGACAGATGTGCAGCACATTCTGCTGTTGGCCTGAGTTGTTACAAGTGACATTGCTCTATCTGCCAGCCAACACCACAATTTTTCTACAACCTCCTGATCAAGGTATCATCCGGTGTGTGAAAAAGAACTACAGAACTCGTCCAACACGTTACTTAATTCGTCACCTGGAACTGAAGAAAGAGACCAACTTGCAATGGGACGCTTTGAATGCCATGAGGAATGTATGTATGGCTTGGAATGAAGTCACATCGTCTACAATAGCCAACTGCTTCAGAAAAACTGGTATTGGTGCCAAAGAAGAACAGGCCGGTGAGGAAGACACTGATGGCAATATGGAAGGATGGGATTATCTTCAGGAACGTCTGCAATTCCAGGAGCAGTTTCCCCACTTTGTGCAAGTGGATGATGATGTTGGAACATCTGCAGCACCTGTTAAGGAAGAACTGATGTGTGTTGACATTCAGTCAAGTGGTAGGACTGTTGAAGAAACTGAAGATGACAATAGAGAAGATAATGATTGTGCATTACTGCCAACGAAGAAGGAGGCTATCCAGGTTTAGCCACCCTGGAAATTGTGCTTTCAAACATTGATGATGTTAGGGAAACACTTCTGGAATTTGATAAACTCTATACGGTTGTTAGTAATGCCTATAAAGAAAGAACAATGGAAACCAAAATTGGCTCGTTTTTTAAGACACAGGTTTATACTTAAAACAGTATGCTATTTGCCACAAAGTCTATGCTGGAAACAATGTAAATACTTTGTACAAAATATGTAAGTATTCTTAAAGATTTGTATTTACATATTATACATTTTTCTAATAGTAGTGAAGATAAGATGTGTACTGTTCTCCAAGAAGTGTTATACAAGTAAAAAATCTTCTGCAAAATAGTTACTTTAATCAGCTAATTCTTGAGATGTAATATTAAAATATTTTTAGTTTGAATGAATTTTTTTATTTTAATTTTGCTAATACAAACCTTGTTATTACAAAGGGGTCCTTCAGGTTTGTATTAATGAGGTTCGAATGTATTTGCTTTGAAACATACTTTAAAACATGTTTCCTTAAGCATCCATAACTATTTTACCATACCAAGCTCTATCTCTAAAAGGAAGGCTTAAAAAAATTAAGGTAAAATTTTGTACAAAATTGAACACGCACAAAAAAAATTCCTCTACACTATTTTTACAAACACACTTTTAGCTAGCGGAGAGAATTACAGTTTCTTCCCACAAAGTGGAAATACTAATACCTCCATCCCCCTATTAATTATCCTAACATGCTACCAACTGTAAAAAAATATTTAATGCTAAAAGTGCTTGTATTCATGTAAACTGTACTAGCTTAACACACACATAGCGCTTTAAAAAAAAAAACTCCAGCTTATATTTATGCATTGGTATGATGGCAATATGTAGTCACCTTAAAGTTGGGAGGGTACAACTTATTTTGTTTGTCCTTGTGGGCATCATCCAAGCCCCATTTGTCTATCCTCAGCACCAGCATCTTCTGCTCCGACTGCTGCAGCGAGATTAGCGAGCTGGTTCTGCAACACAACCTTCCCCTGTCAGTAACATTCATATCTCTAATTTTCTTCTAAGTTAGACTACCGCATTTCCTTATGTGTTCTCCACCCCTGCTTCTTACAAACATTAACCAGAACAGTTACTGTGTATATAAATGAGGAAGGAACCAAAAAATGACAATTATTTTATTAAACATTGTGTATGTTACATAACATTTAAAAAATGAAATTTTCTACAAAACAGTGTTTATAAGACGCAATGGACTTACATCTATGATTTTCCCATTGCCGGAAACAGTTTTTAAAGCCATGCAAATAAATGGCATTAAAAAAAAACTTTTGGCATTACCATCTTTGAATTTCATGAAACTTTGTGAGATAGCACCAGGTGGGTAGTAAAGTAAATTTGCTAAGTTACAGTCCCCAGTGAGTGATACATTTTGTGCAGCAGGGTTGCCAACTTATGGAAAAAGTGAATTTTTTTTCCATGCAAGGCCGAGGAAAAACATTAATAACTTTCCTTGTATTTAAGCTATAATCTTGATGTAGAGTTTATTTGAAAGCTGAAAAAGTGGCTTTTAAGACAAAAATAAGTTTACACAGTTTTAGTTAAGCTTTTGGTTCAATGTCATGACATATAACCTTTGACCTTAAAAATGTTGAAAAGTGTGTTTTTGAATATTTCGAGGGGAAAAAAAACACATATATATATATATATATATATATATATATATATGTGTGTGTGTGTGTGTGATGTATATTTAGGGCTGTAAGTGACATAAGTTTTATTTTGGGATGACCCTAGGATCAGAAGCTACAACTGGATTACTGGCTAGGGGTACAGTGGACTTGAGCCACTATTGCACAAAATGTGCCTTGAGCAAGTTCAGACAAGGAGATTCTTTTCAGTCTTGGTGCAGCCGTGAACTACGCAGCTATGGAGAAGAATTACATAAATACAGTGTTGTAATCCATTTAATATTCAGGGCCACAAAAGCAGCAGAAAACAGTTGAGAAATGTCCTCCAGTGGACGATACAGAAACAAATCTCATCAATGGCAAATAAAAGAGTTACACGTGAGCAAGTGGGTAGTGAAGAGGAAAGGTCAACAGTAAGTGATGAAGAGGAAACAAGCAGAGCTGTGGCTTTACATGAATTAAATGACAGTATAATAAGCATAGGACAATCACCCATTAAAAAGAGAAAAATGAGAACATCAAAATATGGAAGAAAGAAAGTTATGCAAATATCTTCTTCAATTCAAGAAACAATATTTAAAATCACAGTATCAGAAGAAGCAGTCATACAGAAGAAAAGCTGTGATGAAAAAATATTGAAGGAAAAGTTTGAAGGCTGCACAGGAAGAAGTTTGAAAGTACAAATTTTGACTATTTTACCCAAAGAATGGAGTATTAGCAGAATACAGGAGAAATTCCCAACTGCAACAACTACATTATATCAACATCAAAGAAGTTAATGAGGGAAAGCAGAATAATGGCATCACCAAATCCAACACCTGGGCGCAATCTAAGACCACGATGTTGTTGATACTATTCTAAATTTTTGTACAGACGAAAGTGTAAGCAGGATGATGCCTGGAAAGAAGGACTTTGCAACACTTCGAACTGGTGATACCAAAGAACAAAAATAAAAGAGGCTTCTACTAAACAATCTGACCAGAGCATCTGGGTGTGAAAGTCGGTTTCTCCAAGTTTGCATCTCTACGTCCTAAACACGATGTTCTGGCAGGATCACGTGGGACACATACTGTACGGGTCTGTGCAACACAACAAAAATATGAAGTTAATACATAGATGGATGTAATCTGACCAAACTAATGGAAGGACAAAATCTGTTAACGTATCACAATGCCTCTGCTCACATGGCATGACAACCGCCTTAAAAATACAACAAAAGACAGTCCACTTTAACTTTATTGGATATACTTACACGCTAACTGGTTAAAAAAACTTATTTAAACTATACTTTAAAAAATGTACACATGAAATACTGCAGCCACCTATGCAACAGAAGTAATATCTGTAGAGCAATTGACAGTCACTGTTACAAGCCAAGAAATTAAAATATTATACATATGATAAAGAAAATACGGTATATGGAGTTTTCTTAACAATGTGTTATCAATTTTTAACTTCCAGCCTGTCTCGTTAAATTTACTAATGTTATAATTTTTGGTGAGAAAATATTTAAGCTGCATCAGTAAGTAGTAAATCAATATCTCAAAACACATGGCACTGCTCTTTTTGATAGCGGTTGGATATTATTGAAGGCCAACACGGCATGTAATCCAGACTATTTCCACTGCCCCTAACCTCTATTATATACTATTGTTAATGAATCTGTTTCCAATTTTATTAGTAACATTTTGGACCTCTTTTTTTTTTGCTTACGAACGACATATGTAATTAAAGACATCTATTGTAAAAATTTAATTATTTTTCAAGACAAAGTAATGCAGGTTTAGAATGTTTTGGAGGTGACTCCACGTGATATATCAGGTAGAAAACTGCAAGACCCCAAGACCAGGACTTTACAGCATGAGGTCATTGCCATGTAGCTAGGCTGAGATTTTGCAGATGGCTGTTGTTGTCCATGGGTTCAGTGGTTGACTTCCGTGAGATGTGCAGTTTTTACAGGTGAACGCTGGTAAGCCTGTTCGAAAAGCGTGGATGGGAGTCCGATCAATTTCTGGGTCGTCAAACAGAGTTTTCCCTGGTCAGCAGTTGCAGCCTCGCAAACACAATGTAATGGAATTTTCTGGCCGAGGAGTCATTGCCCAAACACAGTACAGAGTATTTGTCCTGTCGCAGTAGGGTAGGATTGAGGAGAGGAGTTTGCAAGCGGAAGGAGTGAAGTCTAGGTGTGGCCTTTGGCCGCCTTGTGCCGGTCATTATCAATGAAATCGTTGTACAACCATGTACAGAATTATGGGGATAATTAGTGAAAACATGACAGTGATGTGCGAAGCGGAAATTATGCCTATGTCCCCCAGCCAGACAGATGTCGCCCACTATCCTATGGAACTCTGGTATGCCTGGGGGTCAAGAGCGGCAGTTACAGATGTAGAGAGGGGAAAACACATAACAGAGCTTGGTTAAGTGTAATATTCAGGTAAGGATCAATCAGTTTAATTAGGAAAATTATGTTTAGATAAATTTTCACAGGTTTGATAATCTTGATCCTCTAGCTGCAATTAGATTTGAATTGTGTCAAATAGTAAAGAAATATTGTAAATGTAAAGAAATATTGTAAACGTAAAGAAATATCGTAAATGTAAAGAAATACTGCAAACATAAAGAAATATCGTATACATAATGAAATATTGTAAATGTAAAGAAATATACTGTTAAGTAATTTGTTGTAGTCATTTTTTATTACTTGAGCTTTTGTAGTTTTAGTCAACTCTCGATTCTAAGACACCCTGGAATGGCTACCCTCTCAAAATAAAAATCCTTTTTTTGGGGAACCATAAATCAATTTTCCAATAACGACCCTATCAAAATAACAACCCTTTTCCCGGGAACCCTTAAGAGTCATAGAATTGAAAGTTGACTGTATTTGTTTTAATTGTTTTTTTTGTAAGCCTTTTTAAAATGATAAATCAAGTTACTTTCATCAGAAAATGCTGCCGAGTCTTGTAATTTATACACCCTATCCCCTGATTAAAATATTAAACACATCCCCAATATCTCTTGTAACATTGCAGTTTTTGAGGGGTTATGTTGACGTGCCACGAACGATGTCATTCTCTCATCTAGCCTCGCCACAGCCGCGGTCCCCTCCTAAGAAGAGCCATTACGCAGTACACGCCTCAGGGTGCCTTCCAAACTAGGGTAGTTTGCCCGGCTGTTGCCACCTGCTGGGCTGCAACCCGCTTCACATCACATTGCCACACTACCCCTCCAGCGCCTGGGGCATGAGGGGAAGTTTTCACAGCTCTCAGTTACTCTCTTCTCTCGTTTGCGTCACTCTCTCTCTCTCTCTCTCTCTCACATCCCGCAACCACAGCGCTGGCCCTGTGCACAGAGTATAAATAGGACCCGTAGTCCTCAGTTCAAGGATGTCACGCGCTAGTCTTCTACGGATCATCACACTGTCCGAGAGCTACCAGACATTGCGTCTCGCCTTCACAGAACGTCACGCTGCCCGAGCAACCATAGACTTTTTCAAGTCTCGCAGTCCAGTCAAGAGTTGTACTCTGCACAACGTCAGCACGCCGAAGCAGCTGCGCTTACAGCTACCTTGTAGCTCATCTACAGCTATCACGAGTACAAGTGCCGCCTGCCTAATTTGCGGTCGCCCTCACACCCCGCTCTGCCGCGTCTTCCGAGATTAGGAAATACCAGTTGGCATCTTAGGATCGGCCCTTCATGTCTCAAGTCAGGGTACAAGCTGGTTTATGTGTGTTTGATTGAGCATTCAATAAAACAGGCATAAATCTAACTTGGTTGAGTTGTCTCTTCCAACACACTGTATCTCCCACACCTTGCTCCAGCCATTCCCTATTTTCGTCACCAGTACTAGTAAGACTCTTCTAGGGATAGCCACTTGAACTATCGCCCATCCGGCAGATACCTGGGTCCGCTAGTGACGTTTCGCTCGCCTAGTCACTTGTTTGGACAGGATAGGCCAGTCCTTAAGAAGCACCACTCTTCCAAGTTAGCGCAGAGATGAAAATTTTTTTTGTGTGATATGTTTGGAAAATACTTTAACTAAATAACTCACAGTGCTAAAAGCCTAAACATTGTGGCATAGCTTTAACCTATGGTCATTAAAAGAATGTCAACAAATCCAGTGGGCGACCTGCTTCCTTTTTCTTTTAGCTTCGTTTACCAGCTGGCTTCCTTTTTCTTTTTGCTTCTTTTACCAGCTGGCTTCCTTTTTCTTTTTGCTTATTTTACCTGCCTGCTTCCTTTTTCTTTTTTGCTTCTTGTACATAGTGACAGGGCAGTGGCTTCCTTTTTCTTTTTTGCTTCTTGTACATAGTGACAGGGCAGTGGCTTCCTTTTTTTTTTACTTCTTTTATGCAGTGACATGCTGGTTTCTTTTTTTGTTGTGTTTGAATTCCACACCTCCAAAAAAAACCGTTGCTTCTTCCCTTCTCCAACCCCCTTGACAAGGCTATTCTCTGCCTTACAAGGAAACACAGAAGGCGTGGAGAAATGTATTGTTAGGGCTAGCAGTGTTGGCTTACAGGGGCGGCTGAGTGATAAAGACAGAGAAGGGAGAGGACAGTTTAAGACTACCACTCCTTAATTTTTTTTTCATGTATGGCACACACCCCAGAATTTTTTCCCTTTATTTTTCGGAAAAGGGAGTGATATACAGAACCGGTATAAATTGGAACTGTATAAATTGGAACTGAAGAACCGAACCGACCCATCCCTAATATTTACTAACCTTAAATAAATTTAATACAAGTTTATCTGTATACATTAAATCTTATCTTCACACTTTGGTAGGTTAAATAAAACATTTAATGAATTTTACCTGCATTGGTTGAATGAAGTTGCAAGCAAAATGCAAGTATTCAAAATGGAACCGAATACTGGAACCAATATTTAAATTGTAGAATTGGTACTGGAACCAATATTTTTTGTTATTCGACCAATCCCTAGTTTCATATTCAAATATGAATATGAATAATTCAAATATTTCATATTCAAATATGAATAATCCATATTCAAATATGAATGCATGCAGAGTTGGCGAGTAGATTTATCACCATAAACGAAAACGTTTTACTTCCCATTATGTGTGTTTACGGCCATAAATAACATGAGCGCAAATTATGAAGTGTCACTTGAGTGAACATTCTAGTGCACGGCCCTGCAAAAGTTTATTTGCTCATTATGAAACCCCGTCGTAGTGTTCATTATACTCGTATATGGAATTTGTGTCAACTAGTTCGCTGAATTTGTTTACATTCGTAGCATTGTCACGTTTTAATCCAACAATCCTTTACTTTTTACAAAGTGATGCAGCAGTGAAAAATGTATTTATATGCATTTAACTAATTTACAATATACAGTAAAGCTTTGGTATAACAAACTCTAAGGGACCCAAATTACCACTTGTTATAATGAAGTTCTTTATACTGAAATCAAAGATTTCAGGCATCGCAATTTGTTTCATCAATAAACCACTTGGAATTGTAGAAGTGTACGATTTTAAATATGCCAGTAATTGTAGTGTATATGACATTTTATATGTACATAATTATTTGTAAGTTGGTATGTACTACACAGAAACAGTACCATAAAGAGAGTAAACCGTATATGAATTAAGAATACAGTACTACATAAAATGTAGGAATACCTTTAAAATATTCCGACTCACTGCAGCAAAACACCACCCAAGAACATTCTGCTGATATAAACTAAAATGTTTTAAGCACATTCAGTTAACAATAAAAGTTACGTACATACATGAAACCATTTCAAAACAATACTGAAGAAAATGAAATATTTTAAGAACAAAACATGACACTTCAAATGATTTCAACTTTAGAAAAGAACTCTTTGATGGATGTCTGCTTCTTCATGTCTCTAAATTCTTTAGTTACATCTCTTTCTATTTTTTGTAGTGATGACATGTGATGGGATAAATTTACAGATGTCAGAAAAAGCCTTTCTAACACATCCAATGCATTACAGATTTCTTCCCGTTGAGGACGTTTGATCTCGGTTTCCTCTTCTGAGTCATTGTCATCGCTGCTAGCCTGAATGTTCTCTGCGGGTATCTCGTCCGTGACAGGAGAGCAAGTGGATACCTGATTATCCACTGACACAAAATCACTGAATGAAGTTTCATTAATGTCAAATTTTTTCTTCATTTCTACCCAGGCAGCTTTACACTCCTCTTCTTCTTTGATGCAGTCAACTTCCTGTGTATTTGCTGGAAACCCTGCCTTGGCAAAACAATGTGCAACTGTGGCAGGTANAAACAATTTGCAACTGTGGCAGGTGTGATTCTGTTCCATGCTAACACGAGCCTGTGCATGGCCTGAAGAATGTTCCACTTCAAGGAACTTCTAGCATCTTTACCAGATTCCATTTGCTATAATCCCTTGATCTAGTGGCTGCAGGGTACTGGTGCAGTATGGAGGGAAAAAAAAAATCACTTTGATGCTCTTTAGTGCTGATATGTTAGCATTATGAGCAGGACAGTGATCTATAAACAGCAGAATTTTCCTATTTTGCACCCCCATCCTACAATCAAAACTCTGGAGCCATTCTTGAAATAATGATGATGTCATCCATGAACTTGAGTTGGCTTTGTATTTGCAGGGAAGGTGTTTCACATTTTTGAAACATCTGGGTTTTGAAAACTTCCCAATCACTAGTGGTTCCATTTTCTCAGACCCATCACTATTAACACAAAACAGAACAGTAAACCGTTCCTTACTTTTCTTTCCTCCATGACAGGTTCGACCTTTTACCTCCAAAGTTCTGTCTGGGAGAAGATTGTAAAAAAACTCCGGCTTCATCACAATTAAAAATGTTTTTTTTTTTTTTTCATATCCCAAGATAAGTGTGTCAAGATTTTCCTGCCATTTTTCCTGAACCTCAGGATCAACAGCAGCAGCTTCTCCACATACTTTTAAAGGGGTTAAATTATGCCTTACTTTGAACCTATGCAGCCAACCACAAGAAGCCTGAAAGTTTTCAATGCCCAATTTAAGGGCTTCTTCTCGTGCCTTTTCCTGAAAAATATTTCCGCCAACTGGTATATTTGATTTCCTGGAATGCATTAGCCAGTCAAACAATTTCTTCTCCAGTTCTTCATAAGGTGAAGGGCGCACACGTTTACGTTCGGGTGACAAAAAATCATTCTTCTCAATTACAGTACGTTGGGTTAATATCGTCGAAAGCGTGGATTTCGCTATTCAAAATTCGTTAGCAATATCATTTTTTTTCCCCCGTCATCTACTGCTTTTAATATCGCCAATTTAGTTTTTAGGTCAATTGCCTTTCGTTTTCTTGTCAGCATTTTTAATGAAGCGTGAACAAAAATTATAGTACAATTCACCAACAAAAACTAAATGTAATAACTATTACAGCAAACACGGAATTAAACAAAGACAATGTTTACATACTTTACGAAGTAACTCATAGAAGACACTAACACTAGGTTGACGTAAAACAGTTGTTATGTCATGGGCATACAGTCGGTTACCGACTGGAAGAAACTTTTGAAAATCAACCTTTGAAAAAACACCCTAGCCGTTAGCAACATGCCTATAACATTACAAACAGCAGCGAGCGCGGATACAGTTATGCTGTTAGGTTGCCAGAACAAAGATAAAAAATAGTTCCAAAGTTTTAACGTAATTGTTAATTTATCACTTACAAATGGGGGTTGAAAGAATTGTATCTTATTATGACAATTATTAATGACGTGATGCTAACATATTTAGATTTCAACGTTTCTTGCATACTCACATGATCACACTCCATGTGAAAGTAACACGGCCATTTGTTTACTAACCTTCGTAGTCCTTGTGTTGTTGACACACGTGCCAGAGAATTTGTGCGATTATCTCGTTTAACCTATAATAATTCATTTATTTGTCTTGTTTTACTAATATCCGCTCTTTATTATTTGGTTTTTAATAACGTATGATTTTAATTTGTGCTCACTTTCAGTTCTAATTTCTTTTGTTTTTATGTGTTTCGTGCACGTGTCTTTCCTTTGCCACTCTATTCTAACGTTGCAGTATTTGCACATAAGAATTGTTTTCACATTGTCGAAGACGTAGAATCCTTCACTCGCAAACTCTGCCGTCCTGTCGAAAACCGTCACAACCATTTTTAAATAAAGTTTTACAATTGCGCGAAACATCCGACTCAACCACCACACCATTTTAACGTCTGTAGCAATTTCGATCACTACTGATGATCTTGCCTTCGATGTACGGGAATTTATCGAAAGTCACTAACAATTGATTGTAAATAGACAACAACTATACAACTATCGATTCATCAAAATACTCACATTTTGGGTTTATAGAATGAAATGTTTTTCGCTGGCATCGCATATTCTTTAGTGTGAAATTCTCAAGATTAAAAACTTTACGCTTGTGGAATATCCATTAATAATATATACACGACTTTTATAACGGGTACGTGCATGTACGAACACATCTACACACACAGTGGAATGTAAACATTGCCATGTGACTGTCACATGGCAGTCACATGGCAATGTTTGTTTACCTTTGGCGGAAGGATACGAAATGGGCTTGAAAGTAGATATTTAGCAGGGCTTCAAGAAAGTCTCTTCCAGTCGTAAACTGACTATAGATTTCATAGGCAGTGTCGTAATCCTGCACTAGGCACTAAGCTGCTAGCGTTTTCTTTGCCGCACCACGTTGTACTGTAGAATCAGCTGCTGCTAACGTAGTTCTCCACTGAACCGCCGGCAAGCGCTAGTTGCATCAGCCAACACAAAAGCTTGTGACCAACTACACCACCAAAGAACTGCAACATCTATGAGAATACCAGCGAAATTGTTTATGTTTTCGTAAGTGTCCACTGCGTTTGTGGATGCAAAAAGTTAATTTCATTTCCGTTTAAAAAAAATTACTACCAAAATTTTTGGAATCGTGAAGCGCAAAAGGTGTTCGTTAAAGTGAATGTTTTATAAATCGACCGTAAATTTTAAGCAAAAAATTTGTACTAATGAAAATTATTTACATGTGAAAGTATAGCATTTTGGCGGGACCAAATGGTTTGTTCGTACTAATGAAATGTTCGTTGCACTGGTGCTTTACTGTATTTGTAAATTGAATCGCTAGGTATTTTAATCTTGTATTCTTCCAGCTAACTGTACTTTTATCATACACATTCTCTGTATATATGTGTAGTAAAAAATCACACATTCTGAACAACAAAAGTTGTGTCAGCAGGTCTAACGAAAACATCTGTTGTTGAACGTTTTAGATAGTTAAAAAACATAAGGTAGATTTCTCTAATATTTTTTTTTTCGTACAAGAACCTTTTATTTTTTTTAAAACAGTGCTTTTATAATTGTGTATAAATTGTCTACATTAATCTCTTCATGAAACAGTATGCCCTTGCCAGAGCATTGTGACCATTGTTCCAGGTGTCAGGCAGAATACAAAATATTAAGTAAGAAAATGTGAAATCGTTATCAATGTTGTCTATTGACAAAGGAAACTAGTGGTTTTATCTTAAAAACTAACTGTATATTTCTCTGGAAGTTAGGTATTTTGCAAGGAAATAAAAATTGATAAAAAACACACTTTTCAATAGGAATAACACCGCCAATTTCAGGTTTTACAAATAAAGTGACATTTCTCATGCAGAAACCTGCATTTTTTAGCAAGAAAATAACAGCTATTTTTGTCAAAAAATAACCGCTATTTTTGCCAAAAAATAACACCTACTTTTTAAAAAATAACACACATTAAAAAAAAATTAACACCTACTTTTTTAGATCTCTAGTTATTGTGTTTGAAGAAGAATTATTTATTTGTCAATTTGTTTGAAAGAAAGAACAAGTGTAATAAAAGTTGAGAAGTTTTTAATTGCGATTACCGATTTATAATGAAAGGTTACAACTGACGACTTTTGTGAATTAACTGAAATGTAACAGTCTGGCTAAGAGAAAACATACGCCAGACAAGGATGGCATGATGCTTTCAAGCTATAACACATACTATAAATATTATTTCAAAGCCCTTAAATAATTATTAAAAATGATTTTCCAGATTGCTGTAACTGAAAATGTATTCAGATATCAGCAGAACTACGATAGGAGCCTGTATTGTACCTTGCTACATACTTTCCACCAATAAATTTATAGGGCTCACAGCTTGAAGTCCTATACGTACACCTAACACAACTAAAACACTGCACACTATTTTAGAGTTTTATATGTAGCAGTGATGGTGCAGGTGCACCTGATGGGCATGGTAGTGTTACCAATTATCACTCCCATGCTTCCAAGCCTCGAAAGTGAAAATAGGTCCACATACATGGCTGCCTCAAGGGTGTTATTACCTTCTAAAATGAGAAAATAACAAGCATATAATTAAATTAACCAGAAGCTATTCACAATGTATCAGCAAATGAAACCCACCCCACATGTCAATCATGTCTTCATCACGTTTTTCACTTATGGTTCCATGCTTCTCTCTCACGAGTTTTTAAACATAGACTGAAGATGTGGGGTGACACAGCAAACACATTTCTGAAGACATCCAGTAATTACACAATAAATGTAAAGCACTGCTTTACCTCGGATGGTTGAAATTAACAGCTGGCAGGAGAGATCGCTCGTCGTAGCTGTTGGCACGAGCTGCGCGCTCAAAGCGGGAGATCGGTTCTCCATCCTCATTACCATTTGTCGCAGAAGCCTCAGGAGGAAGCGCCTCTTCTCGTACAAAGAACGTGTTGAACCAGAAGTGAAACAGCTTCTCCTACAAACAGCATTGACATTCACAAGTCTACACTCGCATTCCTGCACGCACGCATAAGAGCACACACACGCACTTTGTTGCTTACAGCTGTGTTCAGGCCATTCCCTAGGTTATCTACACTGCTAACACTGAAAAACAGGGAAGGTGAGGGTTACAAAGTGGACGAGGTGAGGATGGGGAAGTGAGGAAATGAAGGAGGTGGGTACAGAGGAAGGAAGAAGGGAAGTAGTGATAGTAATAAACAAAATAATTAATTCTTTATTAAAATTAATGCCTTTTTACATATGCAATTAACAGGTACACACCTAAAGAGAGATAAAAAAAGTGCACATTTTTTAATGCTAAAATTTTATTACAGAAAACTTTTGCACGTTAGTGGTTCATGCCATAAAAATCACCATTGTTTCAAACTGTTATTCTGGCGATATAAAATGGTAGAGGGTCTCGAAATTACGTCCCTCACCACTCCACAGACCTGTGTATAAACCAGGCAACTCCAAAAAAGTGTTCAGTTGTGAGATGGCAATGGAACGAGGATGCATCATGCTGCTCCCTGACCGAACCTTCCCACTCACGCTCGATTGAGAGCCTCCCCCCAACCCTCGCCAACCATGCAGGCTTCTAGACTTCCCTGTCTCCGACTGTTGCCCTTATGTTACCCATTAAGGTAGGCTGGCTCCATGTGTTTAACTAGGTCTGCTCACCCCCCACGAGTTGCCGCCACTCTCACACTCAGATTAGTCGAACTGCCTAATTAATGTCCATTCACTGTTATTTCACACTTTTCTAAAGCCCTGCTTAAATTATACTTTCAGGTGCCGATAATGTATCCTTCCACTAGATGTATACAAAAATATTGTCACGGGGCTTCTCTGTTTCAACTGTCAAATACAATAAAACCCTCTCGAAACGTTTTTGGAAAAAATTGCCTATTTTGAGATTACTAAGCAGGAAAACTTATTAAAAGGTTTACCTAGAAAACTAAGGTACTGTTGAAAAAAATACATGATTAATACATACTGTATTTGCTTGTTCATGCTTATACAAACAAAACTGTAATAAATAATGCTGCCATTCAGTATTAGTAGTCATACAAAAATGGGTATACCTTCGTCTTAATGGCCATCAAGTTTTCAGTATTCATTTAAGCTGAAATCCAGTCTCATTTGGTGTTATACAAAAACAGAAATTATTTAGGTTTTATTTATATATCGCACAGTATGTGTAACTTGTGATCGAAACTAAAAAAACAAGCACCTAAACCCTTTCATAACCTATAAACAAGAAAAAAAAGTAAAAAAAAAATTGAAATTACGTTTTTTTTTTTTTTAGCATAGAGACAATCATGCACAGGTGTAAAGAGTTAGTGTACAGTTTCACTGCTTCATCACTTCGCGCACAACTTATTTTTAAATAAAGAATAGTACGACCAAATTTTGAAGTGAAAAAGCAGAGTTGCATTGATAATGTCATATTGATATGGACGTACATTCTTTGTAAGTGTGGAAAAACTGAAGTCAGTCATTAGAAAGACTTTCATATTTATTTCTTAATCCAAACCCTGTGATCTAACTTGACAGCATTCAAATGGTGTCATCTGGCCGTATGGAAACCAGAGGCCATATAATCTTGCAAACAGATGAGAAGAAATGGCTGCATTGTTTATCATTCGTTTTCTTGAATAACAGTTGTAACATAGTTCAAAATTACAGTTAAAACAATCATTGCTTGTTTACACAAAGGAAGACGCCTTAAACAATCAAGAAAACAAATTATTTTAAATTTTCCAAACTTTTCAGGCAGGAAAACGACTTGCACGTGAAATATATTAAAAAGATTAAGTGTTAGTTAAAAGCAATGGTAAATTTATGTTCCATAAAATTAGTATTTACTAGGCGGGAAAACATTTTAGGACCAGTTTCACCAACGAAGTTCAAACAATTTAATCTCAATTAGTCACTACATAATCTCAATTAAGTATAATGTGCATTCCACCATGCACTTAAAACAGATTTTTTCGAGTTGAGCAAGATTAAATATTAACTGCCCAATTTCGGCCAGTTTAGCACCTCTACTCTCGCTTAAATGTGAAAATACAGTGGAACCTCTATGTATTGAATTAGGATGGATTGAAGTCCCCCATCCATGGAACAAATTCTGTTGTCACATTTGTGATTTATCTGCATTTCAAGACCACATTCATTGAAAGTCCACATGTATCAAAATATTTTGCCAGTGCCTTGAGAAATTATGGATATAATGTATTCACGGTAACTTCAGGATTTTCTGAAGCCCTGCTAAAGAACTACTTTCAGAGAGCTGATTATGTATCCTTCCGCAGTATGTAAACAAAACATTGCCATGTGGGAACTGTCAAATATTTTGTTAACAGTGTCCATGTGGGAACTACCAAAATTATTTTTGAAGAGAAACAATGCCATGTAATCTTAATTGTCATATACTTTAATAAAATTCTTTAAATGTCTAAAAAATGCTAATCAATTTAGCGAAATGTTGTAATTCATACAAAAAGGTAGATTGAAGTATATATCGGAACTGTTAATTATATAATTTAATTAAAGTTTACTTATTGTATTAAGATTTATTTACATATTTGCTGTAAGGAAAAAGTTAAATTTTACATAATAAACTTTCGGAAGTAGCACTCAGGTTAAAGATTTCACTGAAATAAATGGTACCGTATTTTATCGCATATAAGTCGCACATTTTATTTTAAAAAATTTATTGAAAACTCGGGGTGCGACTTATCAGTGAGAAAAATTCCTCCAGCCCCACACTAACGTTTCATTTACTACGAATTCACAGCCCGCGGCTCGATTTCCAAACTCTTCAGCGATCAAAATCACTTTCATTTTGAAACCTGCAGTGTAGGTACATCGCTTTACCATCAAGAAACTGTCGTACTTTTCACTGCCACAACATCAAAATAACACTACATGCGGCGCAAAGACGTGTAAGTCACGGCTAACATTTGGCACTGAAGAACCAACGCTAATGTGCTGCTATCTCTTACGCTCCACAAAAAGCTTTCGAAAATAATCGATTACCAGTTATTGACCAAAAATCGATTCCTTTTCATTCTTTTAAAATATTTTTTTCTGTTAAGGATTGTGAAGGGAATTACGTAACGGAAATATTAAATCCCTTTCTATATTTTGCAAGTTTATTTAAAACTTACAATGATAAACTGCGGAAATAACAACGCTAATACTAAAATTACATCTTAACCTAGAATTATCTTGTAAGTAGAAAGGATGTGTTACGTTAGTTTTATAACCACAATTCAGCGTCTCTAATATCCAATATGGCGTGGTTATACTTCTGAAAAAAAAACGTGCCCAAACGGACAAGACGGAGAGTAGGAGTCCGCTGGACAGACACTGAAATTTATTTCATTTCAAATAATAATAGTGAAATCTTTACCCACGAGTGCTACGTAAAAATGTAAATTTATAGTTTAGCAATATTAACTTTACAATTACGGCATTAAATTTATACATATTAATATTTAACCCACAAACTATTTCTTTTCAGCTATAACCAACATGTCCCTTCAAAATCCATTGTTTATTCGTACGGACTTTTAACAAATTATTATAATTTGTTGAAAAAATATTCTTAAAACTTAAAACAACCAATTTATATAGTGCTTCAGTGCTAAAAGCAACACAAAACCTTTTTCCATATACAATTTTTTTATAACCAATTGAACATGTAACTTCTAGGGTGATTTTTCAAAGGTTCTTTTCAAAAGTATCGAAGATACCGTGAATGGATTATAGAGAGTCCACTGTAAAATGTAGTTGGCGTGTACTGCATAACATCTGGATATAATAGTGCCAATGTTATTAAAATGTTTTATGTAAGTTTCATTATAAATAAATAAAATGCAATTAATTTATATAATATAACTATTTTGAGTGGAAAACATATTTATCTTCATAAAGTGGAACCATGTATTTTAGAGTTTATTATCGGTTTACAGTTTATTTTTGGGAAATTGTTAGCCAATAACAAAATGACATGAATTTGTGGTATAGAACTCATAATTTTTGGGTACCTATAGAACTCTTCAATGTACGATACGATTCTAAACAATACTCTCTCACACTTTCTTGATTGCACAAACTATAAACTGTGATTTTTGTGGTATGTTAGGTTGATATAATATAAATTTTCAACAGTAAGGACTCATTCAAAATAAAATCGTTGACACTATTGGGGTGCACAATTTCTTCCTAACAAACTTTAATAACACAACAGCCAACATGTTTCCTACCATCGTGTTATAACCTAAAAGATCATCTAAGATAACATAGGCAGCTATAATCAACTTGCAAGAATCAGCTAACCTACAAAATTGTTCTTAAATAAGTGTTTTAAACATTACTTCAACCTAAAGTGGTTGTGCTTGAATTACAAGTGTAAAGAATTTAATGCAACTATAGTTTCACTCATTACCTACGAAACCTTAAATCACCAAGTTTATAGGCTAACCTAATCTAACTTTAATTTGATTTCCATAATATTTTTTTGTAACAAGAATAAAGGGGAGAAATCCATGTAAATGATTTTCTGTGGAAAGGTACACTTTCTATCCAATTTTTACAGTTGTCACAATTTTCATCATAATGGCAATATCAGCAATATTCCCAAACACTGCAAAAAAGCAGTACACGAGAGAAAAAACTGCATTCGGTAGTCTTCGCCTACTGATCGGGTGTTTTCGCCACAATTAAGGCCTATGTGTAGCAACGAAACATAGCAAAGCCAAGTTCAACTAATCTCGATTAACTTAAACTCAACAGTACAGTGGTGAAACCCATCACGACATTAAACTCAAGTTTAAAACTAATTAAGTTTTGTTAATCTTTGTTGGTGAAACTGTTCCTTAAACAGTGTTGTCTTAAAAACTGGTTTTACTGTACTTTGTTAACACTACCTACCCCAAAAAACACAAAATTTTTAAAAATTGCAATTTTTTTTGTTACAATTCTTTTCATATGGCTGCATTATTTGTGTAACATCAAACAAAAAAAATTTTGGACTTCACACATAAAAAAATATTTTGTGTTATGGCATTCCATCTATTTTGTTATTTGTTACTAGGGATGGGTAGGTCGAATCCCTCGAATCCATGAGATTCGAGGATTTATGGTTAGTTTTCCCTCGCCAAAATATTTAGATTACGCCTTCGCTTCGTCACAATGAGTAAAATCAATAAATACTATTCATAAAATTAATTTCCGTTAAATACTTTACTTACGACTTTGTATTTGCGATACAGGAAACAAATTTATGTTCATTACGTTATTGGAACGAAGAAATCAGCACTTGTAAACATTATGACAGCAATGACACCTGCAAATAACTTTGCGTCCCTTTAACTGTCGCTAACCTTCAGTGTAAAATTTCAGTTCAACTGCATTGTAACAATTATCTTATGCACAATTCACTAAAAATTATATTCAATAAATTTTTAAAAAATTTATTTGAATAATGTTTTAATAGTTTTGTCAGCAAAGTTATTGTTTTACAAAACTCCGCCACATGTAAATAATGCCACTAAAATTAATTTCCAAAAGTTAATTTTAATTTTTTTTCATTACATTTCCATTTATTGCAATTTGACCAACATGATTTGTTTCCATTTGCGTTCGCTAAGCACATGAGAATGTGTGAATGTGTTTCATTATTTGTAGTGCAGTGATTTGTAATAGTTATTGAAAATGTCGGAAGTGTGGAATTACTTTATATTGGATTCAGACTCGCCGACAAATGCGATCTGTGTATTTTATTACATTGATTCTGAGACCTCTGTACCCATTGAAAGGTACTGTTTAATTGAACGGAAAATTACCCAACGATATTAGACCAAGTTTGTGGTGGCTGTGCGCCCGTCGATAGTCCGCACGCCATCTTTAAACGACAACTGTTGATCACAGCGCCACAGTTCGTATTGTACAGGTTACAGCACTGGACTCAGGCAATACAAAACCTTAAAACTAAAACATTCCTCCAGCCTTAAAATATTATATTTCAACTAATTCGTTAGCAAGAGGCATAGCTTTACAACTGGTCTGGTAATGGGTCCTTATGAGGTGAACACCTGAGTCACATGCACGACACCATCAGGACCGGAGAATGTTTTGACAACACGACCCAGACACCAGTTCATAGTTGGCATGTTAGGTTCTTGAACAAGGACAAGTGTGCCCACTTGCAAGTTAGGTGCGTCTTCCATCCACTTGCCCTGAACTTGCAGCTGATGAAGATAATCCTTGTGCCAACGAGACCAAAAGGATTGATGAAGTTGCTGCAGAAGTGTCCACCTTGAAAGATGATTAGCTGGAACTGTAGTCGCATCCTCTTCTGGGAGTATCTGAGGTGGACTTAATGCTAAAAAAGATGGCTTGAGGTCAGAACCTGAAGGTCCGAAGGATCTGTAGACAGTCCACACAATGGTCGCGAGTTGAGGACTGCCTCCACAGTGTAGAACTCCTCACAACTCAGCAATTGCTTCCCAACAACCTTGGTTAGGTGTGACTTGACTGCCTTGACACCAGCACTTCCCACAGTCCTCCGAAGCGAGGGGCTCCAGGTGGGTTGAAGTGCCAAGTGATTTGTTGTCTGCACAATGCTTGTTTGAAAGTCCCATCTTTGCTTGTGCTGAGAAGGATAGTATACAGCTGGTTGCTGGCACCAACAAAGTTTGTCCTGCAGTCACTGAAGTGATCTTGACACCACCCACGGCGTGCCACGAATCTTCGCAGTGCAGCCAGAAATGCATCAGTACTGAGAGACGACACAAATTCTAAACGGAGTGCTTTTGTGGCAAAAGACAGATGAACAAACAGATGTAGGATTTAAATGTCCTAGGTTTCCTGGCTCTGACCATTGTAATGGTAAATGGAACAGCATAATCCACTCCGGTTTTCAGAAAAGGCTTGGCCTGAGTGACTCTTTCAGCTGGAAGATTTCCCATTATTGGTGTTGTATGTTGTGACCGACAGCGATAACACATCATGCACAAGTGCAGCCTGCATCTCACTACCTCTCTGCCATTGACGATCCAGAAATTTTGCTAGAGTACTGATAACACATGTTGCAAACCAGGATGGAGCAAATCTCTGTGTAGTTGGTCAATAATCAACTCAGTCAAGCGACACTGTTTTGGGAGAAGTGCAGGATGTTTCTGATCATATGGCAAATCTGATGCATGCAACCTCCCACCAACTCGAAAAATTCCTTCTGAGTCAAGAAATGGGTTTAACTTTCTGAGGGTATCTGGACACTTTCCCATCTCAAGAGATGACAATTCTGATGCAAAGTGTACCTGTTGAGTTTTTTTAAACCCAGAACATTAAAGTTGTCTGTGGCTCATCAATCCGCAACGAGGAACCTTGAGTATGCTTTCAAACTGTGGTTTCATAATCGAAAGCAATAAGCCATAATTCCTTTGTTCTTGTGAAGACATGAAAATTGATGCAGCAGTGAACAATCAATTTGCTGAGCCACTCCAGCCATCAGGCTGGAAGTTGCCATGTACTCTTCAACCAATAAGTCACACACTGATTCCATCAACCGTTCACTGTGTTTTGGCCAGACATCCTTAGTCTCATGAAGCCACGTAAGTCCCTCCCACCACAGAGGATGGCCCACGAGTTGGGATGGTAACAGACCCTTTAAATGCAATCTGAAGGATTTTGCTCTGATTGCACATGGTTCCACCATGTTTGTCTGGATTTTCCCAACCCTGGTTGCTACAAATGTCTTCCAATATGATGGGATGATCAAATAATCCATGCCAGTGTTACAGTGGAGTCAATCCAGGCACACATATTATCTACCTTAAATGTCAACCCAAACACAGTTAGGATGTAACAAAGAAAGTGTTTTTGCCAGCAATAATGCTGCACACAATTCGAGCTTTGGAAGCAAAACCCGTTTGATAGGTGCCAACTTAGACCACCTCATGACCAGGTGCATGGACACTAAATCATCCTGATGCACAACTCGTAAATACACTACTGCGGCATAACCCACCTTGGAGCTGTCTGAAAAACCATGGAGCTACACTAGACAGTCAGTAGCGGTCACTAGAGGTCCTCTGGACACACCATTTCCTTCCAGCAGTGAAAGCTCTTTCTTAAGTTGTAAGCATTTTGTGTGAACAGCGACAGTAAGTTCTGCAACCCACTCTACACTGTGGATACATAGTTGTTGAATGAAACTCTTCACCAGCAACGGCAGAGGAAACAACCAACCCAATGTGTGAAATATTCTTGATAGATCAGAGAGACTTCCCTGTTTAGTGGATGCTTTACTCTGAGGTTGCACTCTATATGAAAACTGGTTGACACTAGGATTCCACTGGGGCTCTAAAACTTTTAAGGTGATATGTTCGTCTGAATCAAACAAGTGAGAGACAGATTGCTGGAGCTGCGATGATGGCAATCTTTCAAGAAATTCTTGACTGTTGATAGCAAATTTCTGAAGGTGAAATCCCCCATTTTGCAACAACTCAAATAGTTCCACTTGGAGGATAGATGCTTCTGCCACTGACTTCGCACCAGTAACAATATCGTCCACATATGTATCTGAGATTAGGGTTGCTGCCGCAAGGGGGGGTATTTGTGGCCTTCATCCTTTGCAAGTTATTGAAGTGAACGAAGAGCAAGAAACGGAGCAGATGCTACCCAGTAGTTTACGGTTTTGAAATGATGTTCTTGAACAGACTCAGATTCATTTGAACGTCATAGAATTATCTGAAAATCTTGATGCTCAGCATGAATTAATACTTGTCGGAACATTTGCTGAATGACAGCAGTGAACACACTATGATGAAAACTGAACCGCAAAATAAAATCACTCATTTCACATTCCAATTTTTGGCCTGGCAGCAATACGTCATTCAGTGAGGCAACTGACAAAGTTTTGGCTGATGCATTAAATACAACCCAAAGTTTGGTGGTTGTACGATCAGGCTTCAAGAGACAGTGGTGGGGAATGTAACCAGCTGGGGAACAATCTGTTGCACTCTCAGGTATCTTTTCCATGTGGCCATCTACCATAAATTCTGCATACATCTGCTTGAGCTCAGGGTTTCGATGAAATATTTTATCCAGCCCATGTAGTTGAGTTAGAACTTGAGGTTTAGAACTTCCTAGCTCTGGCTTTGCTGACCTGAATGGAAGGCACATCTTGTACCTGCCCTCTGCAGTTTGCTGATAAGTTTGCTCAAATATTTTTTCACACTGTTTCTCATCCAGGGTAAGAGCAGCAGCCATGGGTAATTCCTCTAACTCCCAAAAACCTCTTCATGGTTTCATCAAGTGATGAAGTAGCATGAAGACACGTAACTAGTTGTGACGAGGTTTTCCACAGTTTTAGAGTCCACCCTTACCATTACAAGTCAAATAAACAGAGAATTCATGGTGACTGGTGATCCTGGGCACCCTTCAAGGCGAGAGCTTGTCAGTATAAGTGGAAACATTTCGGCTCCAATTAACAGATCAATAGGGCGAGGAGTTCCAATGTTGGGGTTCGCCAAGCGTAGGTTCGCTAAATGTTCCCACTGATTGATTGGCTGGTATGTTAAGGTAACATACCACTAACGTGATTCAAAACTAGCATGTCAGCTCCAAATTGGTGAGCGGGATCAACAACTTGCTGGATTTGACATGTGGCGATACCTTTATGTCTGTCACTGAAAGACCATGTACGGGTATAAAATATTTTTGCCGGGGCAACCCCAAGTTTCTGCAAACCGCTACTAGTAATAAAATTTGCTCGGCTGCCTGAAACTAGAAGCAATCTAACTGCGTGACTATTGCCAGTTTTATCTTTCACAACAACAAAAGCTGTTACCAACAGCCTGTGAGGGTAGAAGCAGGAGTCAAGTCACTGCTTCCACTATCAGTGCTGTCTCTATTTGCACGGCCTGATAGTTCTTCAGTTTCAAAGGGAATGTTCTTGTCAAAATGTAACAGGGTATGATGTCTCAAGTTACACTGGTGGCAGTTCGTCTTTGAGGGACATTTCAATTTATGTGATGTCCTGAGGCAATTGATACCTTTTACCTTTTCAAACCATTGTCTTGGTGAAAGATCAGAAAACTGTGAAGATTTAGACAATGTGTGAGAGCCTTCACACATTTCACACTGTGTCAATTCCTCTCCTGCACTTGCGACCATGACTGTGCGACATGTAAATGAGTAAATTCCCACTAAGGCACGTCAGAGGTAAGCCAGCGGCCCCGCCAACGCCAAACAGCTGAAAGACTAGTCTAACCCAGCTAGACTTTGTACCGTGTAAGCGGCCTACAAGGGATCAGTCAAGACCAAGCGCCAGATAATGCAGACCCCACCCTCCAGCCCTTCCAGGCTGTCACGCATCAATTCTAGGGAAGTTTTTTGTGCCACCCAATGTGAGGCCAGATCCTAATTAACTGAGGTTAATTTGATAGAACCAGGTCAACATAACACTGAGAGAAGAAAAGCCGGGAGAAAAGCCGGGAGAAAAGCCGGGAGAAAACCCCTTTAATACCGAACTTCAGGGAGTCAAGAAAAAACCCTGTGGCGCCCAATCCAGTTAGCCAGGAACATGTCCGAAGTGGGAGATAATGTAACCGCCGCTGGTGAAACCTCCACGACTGCCATGGACTCTGAAAACCAAGAAATGAGGTGTCACATTGACTTGTGCAATGGCACGGGTGAGTTTTAATTGCCAAGGTTTGTTTCCACTACCGCTGCATAGGGTGGAACGAGCCCTGCTACACAGATGGCTTAGAATTCAGGCATGAACAATGCCGCCAAAAGCAAGCCACCCATTGCGATTGGATTGCATGTCCAGGTCATGGAATAAACTCAGTGAGGTGCATAACATGTAATCAAACTTTTCACCACGGCTGTATCGGGTGGGCTGACGTAAAGGTTTACCCGCCCCGGACTTGTGTATCATTGTGTAATGGGTTAACAAGCCGAACAATACAGACCAAGTAACCCAGGTACTAACAGTGCGCCATCAACCTGTAACCCAGACGGCTCGCAATTACCTGAGTTTGTCGGCTGACCGCAGGAAGACCCCGTCGTTTTCACACAAGAATGTGAACGTGAATTTAGGGCAAACGATGTGCCACCCAAACAATGGGTCACCCAGACACGTAAACAGATAAGTGAGAAAGCACAGCAGTGGTGGGCCAGGTATGGAGAGTTCATAACTGAATGGATGTAGTTATGCAACCGGTTAGCAACCCAGTTCTCCAGCGAAGATATCCTAGAATGCCTAACCACAGAATTCCTCATCGTAACCAGGGTACAGAGAACGAAGCCAAAATATCTATATGTAAAAAGGTACAAATATAGAAGCGTATAATTCCCGAAGAAAACGAAAAGAGCTGCGTGCAAGCCATTACACGCATGCTCCTACCCAAACTCTGTAATTTGTTACAAATCCTGCGCCCGCAAACCATTGATGAGCTTGTAGTAAGAGCAAGGAAAGACAAAGCGAGGCCGAGCGAAAGTCGAGTGGAACCCCCCGCTGGGACTCCTCCTGCCACAGCGCTCCCTAAGTGCTGGTTCTGCCCGGGCTGGTACTTCAATTGAGACTGCTTGACAGAGTGAGAGAGAGTGTACCACATCAAGGGAGGGGGGAGCGCCCGACCAGCAACCCGACAGAAGCGAGCAGACACCCAGCCCTACTGGGAATAGAGAGAGAGGCGGTCGGAAAACGAAGGAACTGGGGTGCGAAGAAGGCTACCACCTCCAGTCACGGTCAGCACACCGCCGCCATCTAAATGTTAACTAATGTAACATATGCCTTCACAGTAGAGTCTGCCAGCTACAATATGAAAAGTTTAGAAGATTTTAGTGCACATAAACTCTTGGCAACACTGGGGATATGCTGACACCATGGCTGGGCTTGCTAGCCACTGACTGAGCACAGCATGCACTATGCTGTTGCGTTTTCAACTAGAATTTCTTCTCCTCAATGCATATTACAAGTATTTTAAACACTGCGTTGAAATTACTATACTGAAATGCTAATTATCAAAGTGTAGTATTCAAAAGCAAACATGACGTAACAAGCATGTTGAATTAATGATATTCAAATACCCTGCATCCTAGAAAATACTTATATTAAAATGTATTTTGTAAATAGTCAGATCATACTTCTAATATTTAAAAGTTATAAAAATACTGATTCCGATTCCATCAGCGAAAACATAACTTCCAACATATAATTTGAAAGTATAACTATTGCGTGTTCTTAAACGCATAAAGCCAAAAAATTGTGCAATAATCATGCAACAGGTATTATTATGAAAGTATGTTTGCAGATCTTGTGAAGTGTCATATTTAAATATTTGTTGTCCATGCTTATTATGGACTGGGCCCTCCACATCTTACATTTTACTTATGTAACAATAAATCAATTTTTGAAATGTTTTGGACCAAAAAACAAGGCAGGAATGTAAATGTATGCTATATGTGAGATCATTGATATTAACAAAATAAAAGAATGCTTTAAAATGATATTATAATCTGGTAGTGGAACGACTCCTTGCCTTACGCATCATTTTCGGTTTGTTGAAGAATTCCACTTTGACATCACCCATCACCTCAGGAAAACTACGTAGGCAGATGTGGCAGTGTGGAGAGCCCTTCTTCAGCTCATGGACAGTGGAGACCACCTTCCGACTAGCCACCGATACTACCAGCTGAAGACCTGTTTATTAACAGACACCACACACTCCCTTGAATTTTTTTCCAACCTTGACCATATCTTTCTGTTCAACATAGGGATAGTAACAGGGCACTAAGTTAGAAACTGCACTCGCAATAAAGTACACAAGGGACAAAGCAGTAACAGGTACTCACTCAAACATATTTTAATTAGTGGCTCAGTCACTATGAATATCACTGTACTAATTTTATTTTCAAGTCAAGAAAACACATTCACTTCACTTGCCAGAAAAGCATGGAAAATATAAAAATTGCACTCACTCCCTTGGCTGCCATTCAGTATTGGCAAAGGATCGAGATGGATCTCACGAATGACAAGTGTGGTAGGTTTATACTTCCATTGCTCCTGCACAAGAGTGGCGTAATACTCCACGTATCGTCGCTGGCTTGGGATAGTTACACCCTAGAACAGACACACATAAGACTACAAATAATTCTCCACATCCACAAGAAAACAGGTCATTAGTAATCACTCCACACAAACACTTTTTAAAATCTGCAGCACTCATACAATCAGAGGCCATGTGAAAACACGACAAAACATTATGTGTGTCCCCTCATATCTACTACCTGTTTGTTTTATGGAGTTGTTAACACTGCAGCATATGGTAGCTGCATATCTGGCTGATTTTTGTAATTTTACTTTATATTTTGGTTTTAAATATTTTGTTTAATAAGTACAGTGGAGTCTCAGTTAACCCTCACCTTTTTAACAGTGAGTTTCTGTTAACCGTCAGTAAACTGACACGACAAGTAAAATAATAAAATTGGATACAAAAAACAAACTTAATAAACTGAAAATGAAAAACTTTTTTCTCACTTCATATTAGATCAAGTTAAGCACATTGAGTTGAACAATATGTATACTGTACTGTAATACATACTTTTGTCAACGAATACCCAGTAAAAATACATTCTGTGCGGTGCAGAATGTGAATGACTCACGTTTGTTGTTTATGTACAACCTACATATGTACTTTGTAGAATTGTTCCGTCTTCCTCACCACCCTACCGGAATTCCTAGACACTCATCTGCCCTCCCATTCGTACAGTCAGTTCAGTAGTGGTAGTCACTTAGTCAGCAAATCATTGTCCTCAGTTTGTTGTCAAAGTGTAGTGTGTTTAAAAATGTCTGAGAAATGGAAACGTGTTGTATTGGGACTTTCTCAAAAACTTGAAATTATAAAATGACTGCGTAAAGGAGAAAGCATGAGTATCGCTCCGCTACATGGAATCGGGCGGACGACAGTCAACGATATTAAGAAAGATGCAGATAAAATCAAAAGTTGATGAGGAACTTGCATTAAGTGCAACATAGGAGGTAGAATGTTTAAGTGAAGAAGATGATACACTCAAGGATTGCCCCAAAATAATTAGCAACAGTGATGCTGAAAACATGTTTTCCAAGTGCATTGAATAGTACGAGCAACAAGAAGAGGCAGACGCTACACAGATATTACTCCTACGTAAGATACGCAACACGGCAGCACCAAAAGCCAGTGGAGTATTACAACAAAGGAAAATGACAAGACTTTTTTGGGTAGGATTATACTACTGAACATATACATAATAGTACTGTATTCAATTTTGTTATTTTATCAACATAATAAACAGAAGTCTACAAAATTTAATATAAAATACATACTGAGCTATATATACTTCTATTGATTGCTACCTCTTTAAAATATAGTGCTAAATATTGTATACATTATTGTCGCTAGTATCTGCTGTGTCTTTGTGAAGGAGGGGATCGGGGGCATTTCTATTATCCGTGTCTGTTCTCTCAACCGTCACTGTCCCGAGACTGACGGATAATGGAGACTCTACTGTTTATAGAATTTTGGGATGTATGTCATTTTTGCATTAAACAGGACAGTTTTAAAGACACTGAATGTAAATTATTTTAAAATATTGTGACATCAGAATGTATTTTAAGTATATTATTTTTATTATTTTAGCCCTTCCCAAAAAGTATTTTATTTTAATCTGAAAGTTAAATATAAATAATTTCCAATGAGGTCAAAGTTAGCTACAAAGCCACCTTATTTTATTTATTAGGTTATATAGAAGGGTTATTTTTAAGTAAGGTACCGTTTGAAGGAAAAACGACACGTAACCATTATGGAAAAAAACACTAGTAATGAACAACAAGCTGAAGGATACCCTCATCATAGAACTCTAGCACCTGTGATGATAGCCAGTTATTGACGATCATTTCCAAGTCTTCATCAGTGTTGAAACGCTTGCCACTCAGGAAGGTCTTCAGATAGCGGTAGTCGCTAGGTGCAAGGTCTGGACTGTATGGCAGATGATCGAAGATCTCCCATCCAGACGAGTTGATCTGATCTTGCATCTGAGCTGCAGCATGAGGCCTTACATTGTCATGAAGCAGTAAGACATCAGCAGACAGCATTCCATGCAGTTTGTTGTGGATAGCTCAACAAAGTTTTTGTAGGGTCTCGCAGTAGACTGCTGCGTTAATTGTTCCTCGTGGCAAAAAGTCTACTAACAAAACACACTTCCTGTCCCAAAACACAGCTGCCATGATCTTGTGCTGTGTCAAAGTGTCTGCTTTGCTTTCACTCTAACTGGCGATGATGTGAGTCGCCACTCCATGGATTGGTATTCTGACTCGGGAGTCACATGGGACACCCATGTCTCTTCTCCTGTGACAATATAACTCAAAAAATCACCTTCTTTGTTGTAGAGGGTTAAAAAGGTACTTGCCATTCGTTTGTTTTTCTGATCCTCACTCAGCAGATAAGGAACCCATCAAGAGCACAATTATCTGAATTCTGTGTTCTCAGACATAATTTGAAATACAACTGACCTTGAAATTTGCAGGAAATCCGACAACAACTGGGAAATTGAATCTCCCATTTGTGCGAATTTGGGTGTCAATTGCCTGCACCCAATCGTCAGTGATTACAGATGGCCGCCCAGAGCGCAGTTCATCATGGACATTGTCCCGCCCTTCCTTGAACAATCTCACCCATTTTCAAACTTTACTGTCACTCATTGCATTGTCACCCTATACTTTGCACACCCAACGATGAACATTCGTAGATTTCATGTTTCTTGCTGTTAAGAAATGGATGACTGACTGTATTTCACAGTTGGTGGTATGCTAGATTCTCTTAAACATTTCAATCTCACTACAAAGCGTACAGACTGACACAGTGAATGCGACAGTCGTCGCAATGTGTGCAAAGCACGCCGGGAGCCTGCGCGTGCACCCATTCTCACGCTCGCATGACATTCCAAACAGTTTTCACAATGGGATCTTACTTAAAAAATATCCCTCTTATTTAAGTTTGGAGTATAATTTGTAATTTTGAACTTTTCAACATTTTGGTAACTTTTTGGGAGTTTCTTTGCTAATTTTGTTCCTCTTATGTAACGGTTACTGTTAGGGTTTTGTAATTTCCTCATTTACTTAAAGTTTTTTCTGTTGCTGTGACACAAAGCATTACTCCTACTTTAGCAATAATTTTGTGATTTTTCGTATGTTAAAAAAAATTAACAGATACTTCAAGAGTGCATGAGATGGCAGGCCACACAGGTTAATGTATGTATAAGAGGAAAACCAAATATGGTGAATTATGCTTGTGCTAATTAATTTAAAAAAAAAAAAGGGGGGAGGGAGGGAATCCGTATGTCTAAACCTTGCTTAGGTCCAATAAAATTGACAGTGTTACAAAGATGTTTATTTTTGCCAGTTTGATAATAAAAAAAAACTTTCCGAACCCTTACTATGCATGCAGCACCAGATCTTGAATCACCTGTTCATTGAAATGCAGGTGAGTCAAACGGAATAATTTTAATGTTAAAATTTGTCAATTATTTTGAGACATTTTCCAATAATTTTGTTGTTTTCACTCACTACTCTGTTTAGGTGGCTTAGATGGTGTTTTTAAAATGTTTGAGATTTTTAATTCAGTAATATCTTTCTTTATTTTCCATCAGTAATTTTAATAAATTGACCATTCAGTGTAATGTAAACTTTGCTTGGGAAAAAAAATTCTTAAAACAATGATGAGCTTATTAAATTTCACCACTGTTCAATTTGCGGTTTATTTGAACCATATAGTTCAGCCAAACAATGTCAAATTTTACACTGTACAGACTGTTTTGCCTACTTATGTGCACATGGACATTATACTACCCTACCACTCAAGCATTGTCACACAAGTATTCTACAGTATTTGCTAATTCAATGTCACCTAGTGCATTGCTTGTATTATTACATCTATACATCTGTGCCAAACAATGAATTTTGCACAATCTTTCCAAGTGCACACAAATATAAGTACAATAATCACAACACTGAGATTTTCTCTCTGGCTAAAGCAAGAGTTAAGACCACAACTTGTTTAAAAAGCTACTAAACCCCATAATTTGCTAAATATGTGATCACTAGCCTCCCATGGTCCATGATACAACTACAGGAAGAATAAAATACCAGTTGGAATGAGGAACATACTGGGAACTGATTCTGTTGACACCAACGCTGGGCGTACACATACAGATAAAATTGTTACAGGCACCAGAGGTACCAGAATTCCATGTAATCTATAGCCAGACTAAACACCAGGCCAAAAAAAAAAAAAAAAAAAATAGAACACATTTGTCAGAATGAACATCATGTCGGCTTGATGATGATAATTGCCCCTTCGATAGTACACAAATATTGGTCAATACACATAGCAGATGTGCACTAGTCACGCTAGCAATGTCTTGACGCGTGTCGCTTCATAGGATAGGCATAGCGCTGTTCCCACACCCTGTCATACATATCCACGGCAGGCCGCCTTCAGGAAAGAACCGAAGCCAGAATGAAACAGGGGAACTCCCGAGGTGTATAGCTGCGTGGGGATGAACCACCCGCCAGATAAGCCGCACGACAAAGGGCACAGGGGAAGCCCCCTGACCAGATTTTATGCAAACCACAGCTTCATAGGAATCCCCGCGACGCTAGCTTCACCCTCCTTCCACCCTGGTTGGGGAACACAAGCCGCTGACGAGACACGAAATCAGTTACACAGGGGGAACCACCCGTTTCTCTCGCAAGAAAGTGCTGACAAAGGTCAGTCAAATATAGCGGGACACGAGTTAAATTCAGGAGCCAGCCGAGGCAGTAGTTAGTTGAATCCCAGCCGCCGGGAGGCGCCGGACGTGAGAATCACGCGCCGAGAGAGGCAAGTCAGTCAGCCAGCCGAGACCGGGTGTTCGGACCCCGGCCGAACCAGTGACGTCAGTTCAGTTGTTCCGTGGCCGAGACGAGTTGTTCACAGTCAGTTGTGCAGCCGAGGTGGAAGTCAGTTGATGGCCAACCTCGCCGAGAGAGGCGAAGCAGTCGGGTGAGTCAGTCACAATCGAGGCCGGGCTCGGACCCCGGCCGAGACAGTGATGTTCACGCAGTTCGACAGACAGGAGCGTCATGCTGAGACGCGAGAGTAGACAGTCATGTGACGGGAACAGTGCCGAGAACTTATGAGTATATTCCAGGAATCAAGTGGCAGCCTCGTACCAAGAGCCGCCACCCCCAAGAAGACGTAGTTGTGCACCGGATGGCGACGAGGCAAGCAGTCAGCCAGTGAGTCAATTGTGACATCACCGGGGGGAGAACCCAGGAACAGCCAAGACTTTATGTAAAAATTTCCGGGACAAACCAAGCAGAAGCACCGAAAACTTACGAGTTCATTCCCGAAAAAGTAGTGGCAGTTTCTGAGGCGGAGAAGTCGGGAGCGCGAAACGAGTCGTGGCAGACGTCGACGTAGGAGAGGTGACGCGAGGTCTCCGACGAGGAACGCCAGCAGAGATCAAAGAGACATCACAAGTCCCGGGAAACCAATCCCGGACTTCCGAGAAGGGAAGCCGAGCTGACCCAGCTACTTCAACCCAAGGCGAAGATGAGTGGTGAGCTTCAACGAGGAGCGCCACACCGAGCGAGAGGGAGTAGTCCAGCGGGACGTGGTAGAGAGTCAGTCAAAGCTGAAAAAAGAAGCCAGCTGAGTACAGCACGCCAACGAGAGCCAGTCCAAGGGCCTGTAAAAGGGCCACCCCACTCACCAGACCTCAACTACCAAAAGCCACAGTCGCAGGTAAGTACAAACGTCTCCAGTCAAGCAGCTTCCCCCGACGCATAGCATTCCGACAACCAGCCCTTCAGGCCTACGACTTGTAGGGGGGTTCAGTCTTGCCAGTGTGTGTATAAATACCCATGTCACTTTCAGTCAAATAAAAGACGTGTGTGAACTAACCAAGAATAAGAGTATTTGTTTACCCCTTACACAACAACCACAGGTGCCCTTAGTCTGCACCAAAGTACAGTAACTCTGTACACTACTAGCCATCATCCTGTATAACTCAGGTGGCAGTAGCAACAGTCTTCATACATCGCAACTTTCGAGAGTTCATTGCATTGTGAGGTTATAGTGGGGTTTGCCTTGATTGCTACTGTTTGGAGTTTGTATTCAGTGTGTATTCTAGTATGCTAGAATTACTCATTCTAAAGTAGTTAAAGAATTTGCTTATCTATACTAATATAATAAAGCACTAATCTCTGGAACTGAAAGTCGGATTTGAAAAATTCCTTTTGCATTTCTGAAAGGTAGGTAAGGAGAGAAAAAAAGATGCGTGGCTGAGGTACCGAAAGAGCTGGCTGAGAGAGAGGGGGCGGGCGGAGGGGGAGAGAGAGAGAGAGAGACAGAGAATGCTAGGATGCCATGCTAGTTGCTAGGTAACTGCTTCTCTCGTCAGACGTGTTGGTATTTCGTATTTCAAATCCAATTACTATAGTCTGTTCACGACTGGAAGAAACTTTCTTGAAGCCCTGCTAAAGATCTACTTTCAAGCCCATTTCGTATCCTTCCGCCACAGGTAAACAAACATTGCCATGTGGCGGTCACATGGCAATGTTTACATGCAATGTTTACATTCCACTGTGTGTGTGTGTACATGTGTTCGTACATGCATGTGCCCATTATACAAGTCATGTATATATTATTAATAGATATTCCACAAGCGTAAAGTTTTTTTAATCTTGAGAATTTCACACAAAAGAATATGCGATGCCAGGGAAAAAACATTTCATTCTATAAACCCAAAATGCGAGTATTTTGATGAATCGATAGTAGTTGTCTATTTACAATCGATTGTTAGTGACTTTCGATAAATTCCCGTACATCGAAGGCAAGATCATCAGTATTGATCAAAATTGCTACAGACGTTAAAATGGCGTGGTGGTACACTGAGTCGGATGTTTCGCGCAATTGTAAAAGTTATTTAAAAATGGTTGTGACGGTTTTCGACAGGACGGCAGAGTGAAGGATTCTATGTCTTCGACAATGTGGAAACAATTCTTATGTGCAAATACTACAACATTAGAATAGAGTGGCAAAGGAAAGACACGTGCACGAAACACATAAAAACAAAATTAGAAAGTGAGCACAAATTAAAATCATACGTTATTAAAAACCAAATAATAATGATAGGATATTAGTAAAACAAGGCAAATAAATGAATTATCATGGGTTAAACAAGATAATCGCACAAATTCTCTGGCACGTGTGTCAACAACACAAGGTACGAAGGTTAGTAAACAAATGGCCACGTTACTTTCACCTTGAGTGTGATCATGTGACTATGCAAGAAACGTTGAAATCTAAATACGTTAGTATCACGTCATTAATAATTGGCATAATAAGATACAAGTCTTATCGAAACCCATTTGTAAGCGATAAATTAACAATTACGTTAAACCTTCGGAACTATTTCCTCTCTTTGTGCTGGCAACCTAACGGCATAACTGTATCCGCGCTCGCCGCTGTTTGTAATGTTATATGCATGTAGCTAACGGCTAGGGTGTTTTTTCAAAGGTTGATTTTCAAAAGTTTCTTCCAGTCGTGAACAGACTGTAGATGTTTGCATAAACAATCGACGCAATATCCGATATATGATACAAACAGGTTTATCATTTATCATTATTTATACAGGAGTTTTATCGGGAGCACTGAAAATTAACAGTGGATACGGTTTATTGGTACATGCATTTTCACTATGAGAGTCCACTGTATTATATGTTAGCATCTTATCTTATTTTGTCCACATTCATTAGGAACTCTAAGAGATGTTCACACTAGTCCATGACTGAAATAGGGCAGAAAAGGAATGAAGAGAGATGAATTAGATCTTAATTTAAAGTAACACATGATATTTTATAATTAACTCCATGTTATTACCATGAGCTGATGTGGTAACGAAAAGTTAAAACCAGCAATGACCAAATCGGTGGCAGAGATAAAAGGTAAGGTATTTGGAAACCTAAGATTATATTTTAATTATTTTCTTTTTGAGTCTGTCATTTGTTTATTTATTTATTTATGAGTTAAGTTAAAAGTTGTATTTAGACAGTTTTGGCACTAAGCCAAAGATAAGTTCACGATGTAAACATTGGCTATGTTTTTACTTTTTATATAAGAGAAGTTTGTCTGAATATTCTAAAACATAATTTTAAATTTCTGAACCATTTCAAATGCTATATTTTTATTGTATATTGTTTTAACTTTAGCTTTAAAAGAAGTTTGTGTAAGTTTTGTTCTTACTGCCGCAATGTTCCGAGAGACATTAGTATATTTTCTAACATGGAACCTGGAGTACAAGTGCATGAAAAAGGCATGGCTCCCTTTTATTTTTGTTTAATTAAAGGAACTCAATATAAAACACATCAAGATGAGCGGCAGTTTTTGTTTATNGGGGGATTTTTAAATGTGTGACGTCCTTGTAAGAATACTCGGTAAAGTATAAGCCTTCCTATATGTCCATTAATTTTGGTACAGTTTCGCCACAAGTAATTTATATACAGAAAGTCCCATAAATAATGGATAACCCATAAACTGATAGGTTAGGTCATGCCCTACCAGAATATCACAATTTGACCTTGGTAAAAGCTGCTTCTTTTCATGATATTGGAACATGCTTGAAAATGTCACAAATCTCAACCTGCATTCAGGGTTGTGTGAAAATAAGCACATTAAAATAACATTTTATTATTTTATTCTTTGCTAATTTTGCAAGATCTGATTTCTTCTAGTTGGTGGCAAGAGGTTAAACATATATCTATGCACTTCTCTTTCTGGGGGCTTGTTGATTTTGGACTTGGGAATAAAACAAATGTTAAATAAATATATTGTAAAAGAAAGTATTATTTAGAAGTTTAGAATATTTGTTAAGCTGCTATTATTGTATTCATTCTACTTACTGGTAATGAGGACACGGATGGTGACATCATTTTTTTCAACGTTCTCATTCCAAGTTGCTAATGTCTGGCTGAATTCTTTGGCCTACAGCTAATAATTGGAGTTTCCCATGTGTGGACACATCAGCGGAAAATTTTAATCAGTATTTTATTTTTGCTTTTTTTTTTAGTTTTAATGACTAAAATTAGAATTAGGTTTTTTTTTAAATTGTTTATTACATGCTGTTGGCAAAATAGCATACGACCATTACAAGAATAAATTATGTTTACAACAGAGTAAAATAAGGAGAGATGGAAATGAACATAACCTAAGTGAAATTATACAAAACAATGCTGCTTCTGCAGTGTTTCTCTTAGGAACTGTTGAAATCGTTGAAATCGTCAACGACTATTTAGTTTGACATCTTCGCTTTCTACACAATAGGGAACAACAAGAGAAGTGAACTGAACATGTAATTATGTAGCATTACTCAAGTGTAAACAATAGACAGAGTTCCGGTGCATATTGGTATATTCCTGAGAAATTTATACTATAGTAATTTATCATTAGTTGACTATTTTCCAATCGAGGACTTGAGCCGCTGCAGTTCCTGAGTACACTCACTCACAATCTCCTACCCTGTGCTGTCCTGTAAAAAGGAAGACCTAGAGCTGTTGGCGTGCACAAAAAAAAATTAAAAAAATTTAAAACCATTAGAAAAAAGACAGCACATGAACAGATTGTCCTGAGCGAGTGATGGTACTCCCTCTCTCCAGCAATATGCTTTGCCGGCACGGCTCACCTTCCTGTCGTGAGTCCTCTTTTGGCCGTAGTAGTTGAGAGCATCGGCAGCAGTGCAGAACTGGCGACCGTGCAGCATGTAGCAGCAGATCATCACCCCAGTGCGACCCTTCCCTGCTTTGCAGTGCACTGCCGCCACGTTCCGCTGGTCCTCGCTCAGCCAGCTGTGCACATCCTCGCAGAAGGGTGCTATCAACTCCATACTAGGAGGGTTGTGGTCATCGAACCGGTACTCTGCCACACGCTGCTGGAACTTCGAGGTGTCGTACGAACGCTCCGAACACCTAAGAAAAGACATGCTTCTACATCTGATGTGCTCACTTTGCAACTATAGGCTGTTCATGGTCAATTGAGCACTTTTGAAATCAAAATTTGAAAATGTCACTGCCTCTAAATGCATATATTTTAACTGGCATTCACCCAGTAAAGTTGGTAATGACAAATGGAAAGTAGTTCGATGTCTTAATGTTGAATTAAAAGTGTTAGCTAAACATTTTTTAATGCTGAATACCTTTTGCTATGTTTTTTAAAAATTAGCAAATTTTTAAATATTTACTTTTTTAATAATTTTGCAGTTTCACTTGACTGAAGCATGAATAAAGTGATCAGGCCAATCACAATGTTAATTTTGCATATGACGGAAGAATACACAATGTGCACACAAGTAGATCTTAAGCAGGGCTTTCAAAAGTACTTAGTTTACCATGAAAGGCTTATACCAAATTGTGTCATTCCCTTTTGTAAGCTTGGCGTACATGGATACCTCAGCTTTTACAACACAGGCCATGAAACTTCCATTTTTGCTTCCTTATCAAGTTTCGTTCCAATGCGTTTGCTTGTTTTGAATGCATCTTTTAGCACTTTAAGTGAAAAATAAACATATGAATCTACGTAATTACGGGTTAATTACATAAACAACTTGTAAGAATGGAGTAAAGCCTCCACATCAAATTCTATTATGGAGCAAAGACCCACACAATTCAGGATGTTATAAAAGACTGAACTAAAGAGCTTACATGGGAATCGGAGAAACTTCTAGTGCTAAACAAGTGGTTGCTGAACATATAGCTAAACAGAATTGATATTGGAGTTGTAAAAATTTATAGCATCTTCCAATTGACTGCACTAGGTGAGCACACAGTGCACCCTGAAAACTATAAAAGTGCAATTATCACGTGATTGCCCGAAGCGAATGCTTGTTTGTTGGCCACACTTGCATTCAAATGCTGCACTAACTTGGGAGAAAATGCAGCAAAAATTGCACTCCGTGACCACTTTCTCAGTGCAAAAGACAACTGGAATGTGGAAAAACTACTGCACTCAGCGAGAGTTCCGGCAACTGGACCCCCATAACTCTGCCAGTGCGTACTGAGTGCAGTAATTAGAAGATGTTATTAGCATTTTTGTTTACTTTTCCACATAAACGTAAGCATTTTGTCTCTGCCAATGCTAAATAAATTAATACACAAAACATATTTAAAAATTAACATTTTAACAAATTATTTTTTAAATTTCAAATTAAATTTGTTTATTGCAAACTGAATACTTTTGAAAGCTGAATCTTTTTGTGTGCTGTTGCAACACGTAAAATCCACTGTGCATTTGAATTATCAATATCCTGCATCAATCAAGTGGCGCTGTACAATAACTGTATAGTTAACAAAGAAAATACATTTATTTTCACAATTTTACAAGTAGACAATAATGATCATCAGACAGATAAGACATTTTTCTACCAAGCCCATTGTTTTGTTATTTGTAACATTTTGCATCTATGTAATACTCTGGATGTGTATAATTATTTTTAATGGAAATCTAAATCTCTATTTTACTTTCAACAGATGATTTAAGTGACTGTTTATATTAGTAACTACACATTATGGAGTGAGGCTGTAATAGTCCTGTTTTCAGATGCAGCTATGTTGAGGCTGAGAGCCTACAAAATCAAACTATTTTAACAGTATATTTCCTTGGTTCTGTGAGTGATACTCACTGACACATGTTGCTGTATTTTGAAAATCTATGGCATCTAACATAATTATACTGTAAAATTATGCATATTGTGTTTTTTTTTNCATGTTGCTGTATTTTGAAAATCTATGGCATCTAACATAATTATACTGTAAAATTATGCATATTGTGTTTTTTTTTGTGGGCATGGTACGATTATGCCAAAATTACATTACCTTGACAATGAGAAAAATTTTTATTTCCACATNTTTTTTTTTGTGGGCATGGTACGATTATGCCAAAATTACATTACCTTGACAATGAGAAAAATTTTTATTTCCACATACAATAGGGCTACAGAATTGAAGCAAGTATTAATATCCAGACTATTATTAGGCTAACATCAAAAATGGAGATTGAGAAAATGTCTGCTGTTTTCAACCACACGAAACCGCCCTGCTAAAACTGTTATTCTTACAAACTTTATCACCTCAAACGCTAGAAAAAATTATTGCACAATTTATATCAGCTTGAAAATTTAAGCAGTTAGCACTAATACTTTGTATTTAAGCGTAAAGTAATAATGATAACAGTTTTAAAATATTTTAAGCGAATTTGAAAAGTAAACTGAAAATAATCTTTACTAGCTACCTTTCGACTCACACCAATTTACAGAATTTTATGTAATTTTCCTCAAATACTAGCAGTAGATAAGATAATTAATTAAAAATTTTGGGGGAAAAATATGAAAACAACTTTGCCACAATAAGAATACGACCAACCCCGAGCCAGTGACATCATAATTTCAGTGTGATATTTTCTATTATGTACATTCTTTCATCCCTTAATAAAATAATTTTTTGGAACTAACTTTTTTATGATGAATGCTTTGTTTTATATATTTTCCAATAATCAAATTTATGTCTTCCAAGAGTGTGAAGAGATTTGGGTGTTCTTAACATAGAGATCTTGAGAGCCAATGAAGGTGAAGCGAGGCGAGTATGGAGCAGCACCGGAATGAAGGGACGGGGAAATGGAGATCTCCAAGAAAATCTGCCAACCAGCGCCATCGCCCGGCACAATTCCCACATGTGAAAATCCGGGAGCGACCCTGTCTGGAATTGAACTTAGTTCGTCTAGGTAGGAAGCAAGTAGTCTATGTACATTTTATATCAACCAACTTTGTAAGCTGCATACACTCCTCAATTGATAGTGGATTGCAGCTATATTATTTAAGTTTAAATAAAATAATAGCCAACAGAATGATGCAGTAAGTTATACAAAATGAGTGAAAACATATTGTTTTACAGAAATGCTGTAAATATGCTATTATTACTTACATATATTCTTTATCATTAGCACTTCATGGTACTATAATCGGCATGTCTGTGTAAATATTGGGTCAATGATTTTTGGCAAAATACAATTCAAATAAAACTTTGACAATTTATTAATTTTAATATTCCGAAATGTGTAGTTAGCCCTGTACAGGAGGTGGGTGAGAAGGGGGGAGTGTCACTAGATAAGAGTGTCAACACTGTCATCACTTAAGTTAATACAAATGAGAAAATAATATGGTAAGAAATTGTTAGCTTATGAAGCACGGTGGTGTTTATCTGTTTTTGTGGTATTCCTATTATTTTAACTTGCTTGACAAGTTACCAGCTCTTATTCAATTCTGTACTTTGGACACTGCTACTTTGCATTGCTTTTGAAGAAAAGGATTCATTAAGAGTTTTTAAGTAGGCTTGCTGTGCAATGAATATACGTTTGTATGCAGGAAAATGTGTGCAACAGATTTTTGAGTGCTTCATTACAAAATTTTTAACCCCAATCTAGGTGTGAAAATTTTAACCCCCCNATGTGTGCAACAGATTTTTGAGTGCTTCATTACAAAATTTTTAACCCCAATCTAGGTGTGAAAATTTTAACCCCCCATGCAAATACGGTTACAAACTGTATCGTTTCTTAATTATTCATGCTGTGTTGTTAGCACACGGATAGTAGCCGCATATTTCACATTCCAACCTGAAATATTTCTCTTTCACTACGGGTCTTATCTTCCTCAATCAGGTTTTGCTTTTCCAATCTTGAAAATGAGCACGCACAAAGAGGAGGAAAATGCCTAGAACAGAGTAGGGGGCAAAGGCCATGGCTACACACTGCTACTGCCACCTGATGTAGAGCACGCCACACTACAGCTACTGATAAGAGGTAAAACATGCTTCAGTTGCATCGAGTCACTGACAAGACCAGAAGTATAAAGAAGAGTGTCAGCAAAATCGTGTTCAACACTGAAGCGGAACAAAACTGCAGTCATAATTCTCTAAACGGTTCTATTTAGGAACAAAGTGAATATTCAANATGTGTGCAACAGATTTTTGAGTGCTTCATTACAAAATTTTTAACCCCAATCTAGGTGTGAAAATTTTAACCCCCCCATGCAAATAAGGTTACAAACTGTATCGTTTCTTAATTACTCACGCTGCGCTGTTAGCACACGGATAGTAGCCGCATATTTCACATTCCGACCTGAAATATTTCTCTTTCACTACGGGTCTTATCTTCCTCAATCAGGTTTTGCTTTTCCAATCTTGAAAATGAGCACGCACAAAGAGGAGGAAAATGCCTAGAACAGAGTAGGGGGCAAAGGCCATGGCTACTGCCACCTGATGTAGAGCACGCCACACTACAGCTACTGATAAGAGGTAAAACATGCTTCAGTTGCATCGAGTCACTGACAAGACCAGAAGTATAAAGAAGAGTGTCAGCAAAATCGTGCTCAACACTGAAGCGGAACAAAACTGCAGTCATAATTCTCTAAACGGTTCTATTTAGGAACAAAGTGAATATTCAAAGCTATCATTAACCTCTTCAAGCAGTAAAGGCACAATGGGTAATTTTGTTTATTTTAAGGTCATCCTCTAAAGTTTAGCAGCTAGCCAACAAAGTGCACACTTTATACGTAGAATCTAGGGTTGCAGCTGCATAGAAGAAAAATGAGAGGAGCTATGTCTTAAAGTAGAAAAAGGGCTTTTAAGCAAAGAAAACCACAGACCTTGTTTATTCCATNAAAATGAGAGGAGCTATGTCTTAAAGTAGAAAAAGGGCTTTTAAGCAAAGAAAACCACAGACCTTGTTTATTCCATAATGGCCAAAATACTAATTTCTTCCTGAAGCCAATTTGAAACAATTATAGTAACAATATTGCATGTATATGCTGTCCATAGTTAAATGAGCACTTTTGAAATCAATGTTTGAAAAATGTCACAGGTCATTCTTGCATATATTTTAACAAAAACACAGTGTGTCATGCATGCAGTGAAGTTTGTAACAGCAGGAAAGTAGTTTCATGTCTTAACGTTGAACTAAAGGTGTCAGGGAAACATTTGCAAATATTGTAATTTCTTCTGCTTTTTGCTTTTTTTAAAAATTAGCAAATTTGTAAAATATTGACTTTTCTAATAATTTCAAAGTTTGACTTGGTCAACACACGAATAAAGCAATCAGGTGCCCATGGCAATGTTAATTTTATATGTGGTGGATGAACACACTGCGCGTTCAAGTAGATCTTCACCAGGACTTTTGAAAGTGCTCAGCTTACCTAAACCATCTATACATAAAGTAAAATTAACTTTTAATTGAAAAAAAGTTAAACACCAAATGTGCTACAAAGTAGAGTAACAATTTTAGAGTTTTGGACACTAGCTGGTTTACCATCGTCTGACAATTTTTAAACAATACCGTACGTAGTCACGTAAGCACTGTAATGTTTTGCCTGGAAGACGTCTAAGCTAGAAACAATCTGCATTGAGATGGTTTGCTTCTGCTGCATTACATTATGCGGTCCATATATCAAATGCACACCTGCCATTTCCTGGTCTGAATAATTCATCGTCACAGCTAACGGACATCACAGTATCAACCACTTTCATCAAGAGAGAATAAAGAGACCCAACCCACAGAAGTTACCTGAGCAAAAGGTCTAACAGACAATATCAAGCATAGTGTATGAACAATCTGAAGAAATTTTACCAACGTTATCCTATCTTCTGCCAGATGCTGAAGTGGGTCTCGCATATTGCGTAGTCTGCATGCTGCATCAAGTATGGTGCACCTCGTAAACCCATATTTATTTAAAGTTCTAAAGTTTCCAACATGTGATACGTTTCTCAGCTATCAACTGCAACACGTAGATTACTTATGTATTCCTCAGGGCCATTTAACCAGGAGTGCCACCCAGTTAGTTTTATTTCCCAACCAGCTGAAAAATGCATAGTTTGTCCACTAGGTCCTTCAGAAAACAATCCATAGAGGTTCCAATGTCATTGTATTTGGTATATGTTAATACTTGCCAATTATGTTCATTTGTAGGAGACTTTTGTCTAGCCTATAAAGTGTTTTAACACAAGTAGTAAATCTTATGGGAGACAAGACCTAAAAACATTTTTTTAAGTTTTATTGATAACCAACATTTTTGAATGAACTACCAGTAAAAACTACTACAACTTTGAGTTCATAGTGACTGGAGTGGTAGCAATATTAGTAGCAGCAGTTGTGTGACTTAATGCTTCTGCACTTGCAGTGAACACAGGATCAAACACAGAAAAGCACAGATTCTAGCTGGTATAAGCCTTTTAAGTAGTTAAGCTGCAACAGGGTGTACACTGAAATTCCATTTTGGAATTCCCTTACTTCTCCCTGTTTTCCAAGCCGAAACTTGCCATTTTCCCCAACTTATTTTCAGGACCGAAACCTTCCAATACCACATTGTTCCATTACTGACAGAACAAAGATGCTATCAGTGAAGCAGGATTAAATTACACTGCAACAGACCAAGCAAGCAGGGCCACCCATTTATTCAGTTTGTCTATATTTCACACAATATGCGCTATTAACTTCACAAAAAAAAAAAATTATTTTGTACATATAGGGTCTATGTGACTTGGCAAATATGTATTGTTCCAGTTCATAAACTTAAAAATTAAAATTTTTACTTGCATATGTTTATAATTACATTACCCTGTAATCATACAACTAACAACTTTTGCAGAGTAGCAAATTATTAACTTATTGTTTAAATATATTATACACACGACCTGTCAATACCAATTCCAAGAACGGGACTTTATAGAGAAAGTTTAGTGGATAACAAAAAAGCAAGCAGTATGTAGTTGCACGTTCTTTAGTTTTTTCTACATTAATGCGCCAAATCAAAATGTAAATGTCACTACTGAATAGTTTGCATAAAGGTGGTTTTTGACAGCACTTTTACTCCACAGAGCTGTAAGTGAAATATGTTTCTCTTTATGCCTGTCCCAAAGCATGCGTGTTTAAATAATTATTGTACTAAAACAGCTCTGGCATCCAAGTTGGTTCCATTGGTCCCCTGGCTCTTTAAGTTCTCAACATTATCTATGAGAACAATAATAATAAACCAAATTTTTTTTAACTTCATATTTAATGTTTTTGCAACATTTAAAATAGCACTAAGACGACTAAGAATCACAATTTTATAGAATAAAATAATTTACAATCCTCAAATACTTTCATTCACTCATTAAATTTCCAGTAGACAATTGCTAAACAATGCATATGAGTTCATGATTTACACTATAAGCAAACAGAGAACAACCAAGAAAGAATTGAGTAGGCCTGCCTACCCTCTCTCGTACAGTGCTTGTCAAAGTGTTTAAAATTGTATAAAAGCTTACTCAAGAATTTTTTATAATAAGTTACAACAATTAATTAAGTTAACTTGAATTGAATGTTTTGGGCTTGACAACAAATTCTTTATGTACAGGGGGAATTTGAGCAATGGGGACCAGCTGCAGGAGACGATACCTGAGAAGATATGGCACAAAAAAAATCTAATGGACATATGTCCAGAAATGCGTGAGTTCCTCGCTAGAGGGAAGTACTGTTCCCCATGGTGGTGGCATGCTCACATATTGGTAACATGAGGCGTTCACTTCAAAGCTCTTGCAGACTCGCCCTGGAGTGGACGTGTATAGTGTAGTGCAGCGCTGTGTGACAATGGCCCGGTATTCCAATCAGGAACAGGCAGACATGATCTTTACATACAGACAGGCAAATGGCAATGGACAGGAGGCAGCATGGCTGTACCGGGAAAAGTATCCCCGCAGACGGCAATCATAAAATGTTTACAAAAGTGTTTCGCTGTGTGTGCGAGACAGGCTCATTTATGGGAATGGGTAACCAAAAAGGGCGTGTGCACCAGGGACGTACACCGGCCTTGGAGGAACATGTGATCAACACTGTGGAAGATGGACCCCGGTATCAGCAACAGGCAGGTGGCCCGCTAACATGGGGTAAGCCATGTGGAACGTTCTCCACGACAACTGCTACTACCCATATCACTTGCAGTGTGTGCTGGGTTTATTACTGATAGACGTTCCTCTGCAGGAACGGTTCTGTCACTGGTTTGATGCATAGGAGAGATCATAATGTTAGAATTTCTCTCATCCATCCCATTCAAAGGTGAAGCCACCTTTATGACGGGCGGTATCTTCAACCTCCACAACACAAATCTGTGGACTACGCATAATCGCCGTGGTATGGTGGCAGCAAACCATCAGCACCGGTTCAGCCTCAATGTATGGGCGGGGGTTATTACTGGCGACAGTATCATGAGACCGGTCGTCTTTCCACAACGCCTCACAGGCGAGGCATATCTGCATTTCCAGCAGGTGACCCTGCCTACCCAGCTGGAAGAGGTGCCTTTGGTGGTACGAAGGATTATGTGGCTGTTACATGATGGTGCTCTAGTACACTTCTGCATTACCGTGCGGAGGTACCCAGGTCTTCCCTGGTCAATGGATTGGACAAGGTGGTCCAGTTGCATGACTCGCCAGACCTCAACTCTTTAGATTTCTACCTGTGGGGGCACCTGAAAGGTGTCATGTATGCGAAGCATATCCCGGACGTACACACACTTGAACAACGCATTCATGTTGACTGCATAGCCATTCACTGCTGCGGCATGTACGCACATGCTTAGAGGCCTGTCGGGGCCACTTCGAATACCTCATCTAACAGTGGTCTCATGTCAGAAGTTCATGCACTGCATTGTACTGTAGAGGAATGAGGAATGAATAAATGGTATCTACATAGAAACCATGCATTTCCGGACATATCACCATATGACCTTTTTTGCTCCTTATCCTCTCAGGGATCATCTCCTGCAGTTTGTCCCCATTACTCAAAATCATTCTGTAGGCAGTGCATGGTAAAGTGAGCACTTTTGGGGACCTAGATACTTTTTTATTTAAGCAATTTTTTACTCCTTTAACTACCTTTTTAAATAAATATTGCAATATAAATAATAAACACAGTGTGTAGATTACACTGCACTCAAAAGTTAATGTCTGACGCTAAAATAAAATATATTTATTGACTATTATTCCAAATAAGAGGGCTTTCAAAAGTGCTCACTTTACCGTGAATAGCCTATGTGCTCTCAAATTACATTAGTCAGAACCTCTGATCTGATATCCAACATTATATACTTCTTCGCCAAATACTATCAACTTTAATTTTTCAGTCAAACAAAATGCCTTATTTTATGAATAAAAACAATCGTAGACAATGTTTTTGCTATAAAATAATTAGCAGCTATAACCTTACATATGAATAACAAAGCTTTATCTTACCATGCCTCAGAGTTTTAAGATGTTTACTACACAAAATACCACTACAGTTAATCTATCTGGCAGAACCAAAGTGTGTGTAGCCTATTGCATATCCTGCAGCATAAGTAAATGAGCGAGTGAAGAGATTTGGGCGACTCTTAAAAGCGAGGTCTTGAGAGCCGATGGGGGTGATGGAGGTGAGTATGGAGCAGCGCCGGCATGAAAGGGCAGGGGAAACAGGAGATCCCAGAGAAAACATGCAGAACAGCAGCATCATAAGGCAGATTCCCACATCCAAAAATCTGGGAGCGACCCCACCAGGAATCAAACCCAGTTGCAGCATGTGTTTTTATGAAACTTACCACATATGATCTACACCAATAATACACACACAACATTTGTCCACGCAGCCTGGCTGGATTAACATGCAAGTTAAGACAATCATTTACTATTCACAATAATAACAGATGGAATTAACTTTTTTTTAATAATTACACAATTTAATAATTTATAATTTGGAAGTTCACTTGCATACTGTTCCATCAGTGCAAAAATAAACAATAAGCTGATGGCAGACTTTTACAACATTCTACAGATCAGTTACAGCAATCAAATACTGTTTTCACCCACTTCTTTCAATTCAAGACACTATCAAATTAGTACTTACTGAGCTAGTGTATTCCACAGCAAAATTTTTTTTTTTTACATATTTCTCTCCTGTAATACTTTACATACACGGTTCATGCTACGCCAAAAAAAATTAAGTTACTGTTGTACTTCACTCACAAGTTGTATATTTTGTAATGGCCTGGATGCTTCGATTCCAGGAACTTTACCACATCGTCAATGTGATTTCTGTACACGCCCTCCAGTTTCTCAGCTGGAAACCCCATAGCAATCAGGTTCTCTTGAATATCTGAGGTTTATATTAAGGAAACACAGTGCACTTGTAGACTAAACACAGCTTGTAAATACACAGAGAGCAATTCATGACAGACCAAGCACATTTGGTTCTACTGTAGCATATCAGACACGTATGTTCCATCTTGACACTACCTTGGGAAGTGGTTTANACCAAGCACATTTGGTTCTACTGTAGCATATCAGACACGTATGTTCCATCTTGACACTACCTTGGGAAGTGGTTTAGGATTCTCATTTCCGGCAAATGCTGGTGTATGTGGTGGCTAGTTAGGAACCGACCGACATTTACAGGTTTTACAGAATAAGAGTACTTTTTTTTTTCAGACATAAGTAATTGTAATAAATTCTTATATGAAACCAAATATGTACATAGTTTACTGGCCATACACATATAATTTAATACTTTCAGAGGAATGATATTTGTGTGGTATTCAAGTACTTACTCTATGCAACATAACACAGTTACAATAAAACTGTACATTTTACAAAATTTTAATACATATATTGTAAATCAATTCCATTACTACAAAATTAACATAAGCTCACCTGTTTATATTACATTTGGCAACAGTGAAATAGCTACAAGCCAAATATCAAAATATGTTTCCTTGCAGGAAATTGAGATCAATGCTTTTACAATATAGAAACTTACAGATTTGTTTAAATTTATATTTAAGTGAAATGTTTTACTGTATTGCAATGTGTATGCACTATTGCATTAAATTAAATGATATAAATACATCAACTCTCGATTCAACAACCCTTCACAGTTCCTGGGAAGAGGATTGTTATTTTATTTTGAGAGGGTCGTTAATGGAAAATTGTTCTATGGTTAGTGATGGTCGTTAATCCAGGAGTCTTAGAATCAAGAGTTGACTGTATGGGTCAATCCTCAAGGGGCTGAAGCTGCACCATTTTTTATTTTTATAAAAATTTGTTCCTATGTTACCCTATCTTCAAGGTGAAAGAAAATAAAACATTTAGATTTTTACCTACAAGTGGATGATGGCAGCCAATTTTCAGAGATTTCTGAGGTTTACGCAACTAGCCGTAACATTTTTAATAAGTCACCATATTGTGGAGTTTTGAGTGTCCTGTAAAAGTTTACATAAGATACTATTATACTGTATTTATTTTATAAAATACATTGTGTATTTCCAAGATGGCGGTCATTTGCTTTCAGCATTTAGATGACTGTTTTATCCCACTTTATACCACACCCTGCTTCACCAAAGTTACATTCAGAGATCTGATCTTTTGTGCGCTTAAGTGTCTACATGTAGAACAGTGTGCAACATCAAGGCTATCTTGGTTGAAGACTTTCTTTCCTAGAAAATAATTGTCTCTAACTTAGAAAAAAAAATTTAGTTTTTAATGGAAGATACTCTTTATGAATAGTTATAGGGCACAAGTTGCCCCATTCTGTTATTTTCACCCCTGTTGAGTACACATACCTTTGAAAAAACAAAAAAAATTGATTCATTACTTGCATGGCAATATTTATTTAAAAAAGAATAGGAAGGTTAAAAATGGCTAATAGGAAAAAAGCAACTTGGATTTCAAAAGGGCTCACTTTACAGTAAACATCCTATACTTTTAAGGGCCTTAGATTTCTTTAATAGCAAGGTCAGTAATTATTAAGTTTAGGGGCTTTTCTGTAAAAAACAAAAAAATTCACAGAAAATGGTATATTTCCACTCTACTAATGATGCAGAACACGAATATACTAGGGACATTAACGTCCGACTAATTTCATAATATGTGCCCACCTAACCTAACAGAACCTAACCCCACAATGGGTGAATCACTATTTTACATTTTTAAACTAACCTAGGATTGTTGGGTTTTACACTAACCTAGCTTTTTTGAATTTTACACTAACTTAGGATTGTAGGGTTTTACACTAACCTAGGATGTTTGGGTTTTACACTAAACTACAAATGTAGGGATTTAAAGGAACCGTAAAACACACCAAAATAATGTAAATTGACTCCCCTAGGTAGTGAGTGGGCTGGTATAATTCCTCTGACGTTAATAGACGTAAACAAACATATTTCGCAAGTTTTTAAAATATGTTATACTTNACCAAGCACATTTGGTTCTACTGTAGCATATCAGACACGTATGTTCCATCTTGACACTACCTTGGGAAGTGGTTTAAGATTCTCATTTCCGTCAAATGCTGGTGTATGTGGTGGCTAGTTAGGAACCGACCGACATTTACAGGTTTTACAGAATAAGAGTACTTTTTTTTTTCAGACATAAGTAATTGTAATAAATTCTTATATGAAACCAAATACGTACATAGTTTACTGGCCATACACATATAATTTAATACTTTCAGAGGAATGATATTTGTGTGGTATTCAAGTACTTACTCTATGCAACATAACACAGTTACAATAAAACTGTACATTTTACAAAATTTTAATACATATATTGTAAATCAATTCCATTACTACAAAATTAACATAAGCTCACCTGTTTATATTACATTTGGCAACCGTGAAATAGCTACAAGCCAAATATCAAAATATGTTTCCTTGCAGGAAATTGAGCTAAATGCTTTTACAGTACAGAAACTTACAGTTTTGTTTAAATTTATATTTAAGTGAAATGTTTTACTGTATTGCAATGTGTATGCACTATTGCATTAAATTAAATGATATAAATACATCAACTCTCGATTCAACAACCCTTCACAGTTCCTGGGAAGAGGATTGTTATTTTATTTTGAGAGGGTCGTTAATGGAAAATTGTTCTATGGTTAGTGATGGTCGTTAATCCAGGAGTCTTAGAATCAAGAGTTGACTGTATGGGTCAATCCTCAAGGGGCTGAAGCTGCACCATTTTTTATTTTTATAAAAATTTGTTCCTATGTTACCCTATCTTCAAGGTGAAAGAAAATAAAACATTTAGATTTTTACCTACAAGTGGATGATGGCAGCCAATTTTCAGAGATTTCTGAGGTTTACGCAACTAGCCGTAACATTTTTAATAAGTCACCATATTGTGGAGTTTTGAGTGTCCTGTAAAAGTTTACATAAGATACTATTATACTGTATTTATTTTATAAAATACATTGTGTATTTCCAAGATGGCGGTCATTTGCTTTCAGCATTTAGATGACTGTTTTATCCCACTTTATACCACACCCTGCTTCACCAAAGTTACATTTAGAGATCTGATCTTTTGTGTAGAACAGTGTGCAACATCAAGGCTATCTTGGTTGAAGACTTTCTTTCCTAGAAAATAATTGTCTCTAACTTAGAAAAAAAAAAATTGAATTTTTAATGGAAGATACTCTTTATGAATAGTTATAGGGCACAAGTTGCCCCATTCTGTTATTTTCACCCCTGTTGAGTATACATACCTTTGAAAAAACAAAAAAAATTGATTCATTACTTGCATGGCAATATTTATTTAAAAAAGAATAAGAAGGTTAAAAATAAAAATGGCTAATAGGAAAAAGCAACTTGGATTTCAAAAGGGCTCACTTTACAGTAAACATCCTATACTTTTAAGGGCCTTAGATTTCTTTAATAGCAAGGTCAGTAATTATTAAGTTTAGGGGCTTTTCTGTAAAAAACAAAAAAATTCACAGAAAATGGTATATTTCCACTCTACTAATGATGCAGAACACGAATATACTAGGGACATTAACGTCCGACTAATTTCATAATATGTGCCCACCTAACCTAACAGAACCTAACCCCACAATGGGTGAATCACTATTTTACATTTTTAAACTAACCTAGGATTGTTGGGTTTTACACTAACCTATGATGTTAGGGTTTTAAACTAACCTAGGATAGTAGGGTTTTACACTAACCTAGGATGTTTGGGTTTTACACTAAACTACGAATGTAGGATTGTAGGGATTTAAAGGAACCGTAAAACACACCAAAAGAATGTAAATTAACTCACCTAGGTAGTGGGCTGGTATAATTCCTCTGACGTTAATAGACGTAAACAAACATATTTCGCAAGTTTTTAAAATATGTTATACTTATTTTAACATTACGCCCTCTTGAATATGAACAAGGTAAGCTGTGCAGAACCCATTAATGCAACTTTTGTTGGTCTAGGACATTTCGTTCAGAAACATAAACAAACAGACTATACTGCTCATTTCACAATTTTGTTCAATTTTATTTAATATTTTGTACTTATTTTATTCGATGCGGGGATCATATAAACACAAGATGCACTAATCATTTCTAGAAATATATCATAATTTTGAATTTTTTTTGTTTTTTTTTTTTCAGAAAAGCTCCTAAACTTAATAATTACCCAATTTCTTAATATGTCCCCATCTAAACTAACCCCACGATGAGTGAATCACTATTTTACATTTTAGGGTTTTAAAGTAACAGTAAAACATACCAGAAGTAAGTGAATTTATTCGCCTAGGTAGGCCAAAACAACGTTTATTCAACAAACTGGCAAACGTCCAGGTAACATCTGCCANAGTGAATTTATTCGCCTAGGTAGGCCAAAACAACGTTTATTCAACAAACTGGCAAACGTCCAGGTAACATCTGCCACATAGACGATTGTCACGCACAGAAGCACTCTCACCCTCCATTCTTAAATTACAAGCCTTCGCATGGTTGGATACAGACGCCACAACTCACACGCAGCAACAATCCTCTGGCCACGAACCGCATGGTATTGCANAGTGAATTTATTCGCCTAGGTAGGCCAAAACAACGTTTATTCAACAAACTGGCAAACGTCCAGGTAACATCTGCCATATAGACGATTGTCACGCACAGAAGCACTCTCACCCTCCATTCTTAAATTACAAGCATTCGCATGGTTGGATACAGACGCCACAACTCACACGCAGCAACAATCCTCTGGCCACGAACCGCATGGTATTGCANATTCGCATGGTTGGATACAGACGCCACAACTCACACGCAGCAACAATCCTCTGGCCACGAACCGCATGGTATTGCATCTAAACTGCAACTAACCTACAGTAACATCCACAGCCAATAAGATGACTGCCAATTTGATTTGTTTACATTACCGCAGCATTACAGGACTATATCACTAAAATTCCTGGTTAGATTAAAAATGTAAAATAGTGATTCACTCATCGTGGAGTTAGGTTAGGATAAATGTAAAGAATAAGGGCTTTTAGGAAAATAAAAAATTCAGAAAAGTAGTATATTTCGACTCTACTAGTTACACAGAACACGAATTTACTAGCGGCATTAACGTATTATGCTTGCTTGCAAAACACAAAAACAGTAATGGGGAGGGCTTTGAAGATAAGGGAAATTGTGGGGTAAAATTACTAAAAATACAAAAACACCTCAATTTAACATTTGTCAACCCAATTTCGTAATATGTGCCCACACATCTTAACCTAACCCCATGAGTGAATCACTACTATACATTTTTAATCTAACCTAGGATTGTAGGGTTTTAATCTAATCTAGGATTGTAGGTTTTTAATATAACCTAGGATTGAAGGTTTTTAATATAACCTAGGATTGNGGGTTTTAATCTAATCTAGGATTGTAGGTTTTTAATATAACCTAGGATTGAAGGTTTTTAATATAACCTAGGATTGAAGGTTTTTAATATAACCTAGGATTGTAGGTTTTTAATATAACCTAGGATTGAAGGTTTTTAATATAACCTAGGATTGTAGGTTTTTAATATAACCTAGGATTTTAGGTTTTTAATCTAACCTAGGACTGTAGGGTTTTAATCTAACCTACGATTTTATTCTTATCTAAGATTTTAGGGTTTTTAAAGTAACAGTAAAACATACTAGAAGTATATGAATTAACTCACCTAGGTAGGCAGCGGGTACAATTCCTCTGTCCTCTGTCAATTACACTACCGTCGTGCATGACTTGCACCTTACCTCACTCGACAAAACACCATGATCTACTAAAACGTCCAAGTAACACCCGCCACATAGACGACTGTCACGCACAGAAGCACTCGTACTTGCACACTCCATTCTTAAATCACAAGTCTTCGCATGGTTGGATACGGATGTCACAACTCACGCGCGCAGCAACGCATTCCACTCGCCACGAACCGTACTGTATTGCATCTAAACTGCAACTAACCTACGGTAATGTCTACACATTCACAGCAAACAGATGACTGCCGATTTGCATTTGTTTACGTTACTAGAGCATTACAGGACTATACAACATGGCATCCAACGTAAAGAAAGCAGCCGAACTCTTAAAATATTATCTATTTTATTTTCGAAGTTCTGCTTATTTTATCATTACACCCTGCTAAATATGAAACAGGTAAGGTATGCAAAAGCCATTTATATAACTTTTGTAGGGTCTACTATGTCTCCAAAAAGCAGCTATTGTTTACAATTACACTTGTGACACATGGCATATTCACGAAATAACCAAACGCACAATACATGGGGTGATTCTTCTAAAGTTGGATTTAAAAAATGTGAAGAAACTGAAAATAGACTATATGTGCCAATGATAAGGGTGTTGTAAATCACTGCTTAGCTACTTTGTGCAACCTGAATTTTTCATCTACTTTACAGCACAGGTTTGGAAACATTTTAAACTTCAATATACTGGTTATACACCAATGGTAATATATTGAGAAAAAACACTCATATGAGATAAACACACAAGGTGGCAAATTTAAGTCCAACAAACGTTTCTCATTTTCATTGCAAAATTAGATATTTTGCAACAAAAGAACTGCCACCCTATGCCTACCTTCAAAGCAAAACTGCTGTAATCTTCTTGAAGCAGTACGTTGCGATGACACTAATTTTAGCATCAGAAGCAAACTGTGGTGTACAGTATTGGACACGAGATGACATGACCTCTGACTTAGAAGCAAAGCAAATTTCTTCATAAAGAAAGCTTGCTTCAGCGGTACAGAATAAACTTGCAGGAATCGGATTGTTTCAAGTTACATGTAAACACTCAAAAATTCACTTTTCGCCCTACCCTCCCTCACACACATACATTTGGTTGGTAGTTACATTTTAAAACCAATTATCGCAAAGGATTACTTTGTAAAGATATCGCGAAAGATGACATTTAAATGACTTGTGGATGTTAAAATTTTAACATCAAAATATTACAACACCAGACAATAAGGACATATCGAAACAATGGATATGAATCAATTGCGATCAATAAAAAAATGTGTCCACATATTATAAGTAGACCTGCTTTAATACAACCTTCATGCTAAAAAATATATATTTTAAAATGCAGCCGTAGATTATATTCAGCTACACTAACAGCAATTTTTACAGATGCAGTACGTTATGCCTACGCCAAATAATTCATTAGTGTTTCCTGGTAATAATGTGAACCTAAATGACAGCGTAAAAAAAAAAACAATCAAAGCTTTTGGGTAACACCAAACTTTCCTAAAGACTCCAAGATACAGTAGTGGAATAAATTTCCTGATAGGTAGTCACAAATTCCAGAGCATCCGTCTTTCAAGAGTATGCCCTACCTCAAGGAAATATTTACAGTATATCTGTAGACCTAACTACAGTTAGCTACCAAACAAACTATATCCTGTTGTACATCAAGTTAAAGGGATCTAATAGAAATATTCTACATTGAAGTTTGTAAAAGGATACAAGTAAGATCGAGGTTGAAGCCGTCTTGGGTGTACCTTTTTCTTCTCTTGCTTACGAGTCCTTTAATTGGGTTTGTCATCTTCATGTTCGATATTGTATTGGCCATTCTTGCGTACTCGGTACAATGACAAAATTCTTTCGATGATGAACCCAATTCTGGTCTTCTTTGTTCTTCCACAAAAACATGGAGTGGGGTGACAGAGGTGCTGAAATTTTCGGATTTTAATTTACCTGGTCTCGACTTCCTGCACGAGAAGCATAGCCCCATAAACCGTCAGACGCTTGCGCACAATATACATCAACTTCTGCTGGGACTATCGACACTCGCCCGCAAGTACGGTAGCATTTTGACACTTCGCACACACCGTGGTACCAATCACAAACTATGCGGTGCCCCCAAACCAAAATCCAGTCCTGTAAAACCAATCGGTCATGCCAGCCACAGCACCTCAGGTGAGCAGACACCAAGTAGAGTACTTGTTAATTATAGTCCTCGCCTTCATTTCCATAACCGAGGAAACTAATTATATTATATTTACTCATATCTTATATGCAAAGCACAGCTATCACATGATTATGTTATTAGAAATGGCGTACAATGCGAACCATTTCAAAGATACAGATCAACGAGCACAGAAAAGCATCAAAAACGAAACGCTACTATCCCTATCACAATATTGTCAGTAACACAAATTATACTGAGATTTTATTGTTCTCCGGTAGGGGCGCTGAAATAGTAATAAATATAATTTCAGAATTGAATCATTTATTCTCTCCTGAAATATTTAACATTTGAAAATTAGTAATTTTTTGTGCAAATAACTTTTTTTTCAGTATTAGGTACTAATATTAACAAAAAATATTAAAGCGATGCAAACTTTAAATTGCACCGAAAATATTTTTCTATGTAATACATATATCCTTGAAGGCAATAAAAATAATGTGTGAACAAGAATGTGATTACACAAACGTTTAAACTGAGAGGAGCTTTGAAGTGTAAGAAAAGTTAGAAGCCCTTCTAACAAAACACTTGCGTAGCACCGTTACTCTAGTGCTAAATGAAATACAATTAATAAAAATAAAATAAGCATTTCCTCCGCATTCCAAACACCATGACCTAACCTCCATGCCTATTAATGTGTTTACGTGGCAATCTCCGGGCGGTCATCCATCCTAGTACTGATCACTATAAATGGGTAAAACAGTGCTACGCCGCACAGTTGCGCTAGCCCAGTTCATTGCGCATGGTGCGTCAACTCACTTCCTTGAATATATGTAACTCACGAATCAGTGGTAAAGTTAGCTAGTGAAAATAACAGTAATAGTAAAGTTGATAATATTTAAGTAATGTATGACACTAAGTACAGCATTCTGGATAGAAGCTGCAGCAGCTAGTATATGACAATAATGTTTGACAGCTTCCGAGCAGTATGCCGTTCTGCAGGAGCTGCGATGATCAGCTAGTGGTTGGGGGACCCAGTGCATGGTTAAGCAGAGTAACATTTTGCAGGAATTACAAGAATCAGCTGGTGGAAGATGAGGTCGGTCCGCGTCTGGGCAGTGTGACACCCTGCAACAGATATGCGCAAGTCAGCCTCGAACTGTTGTCTCTGACCTGTACATACAGAATGATTCACAGCACCCGTATCCACCCTTTTTCACAGAATCAACACGAAACTGGGGGTTCCCAAAAAAATTGTTTCTAACTATACCCTAAAAGAATAATCTATTGGTAATAATTCCATTCCCCCGAATATACTCTGGGTAAGGGAAAGGGGTATGAGCTTTGAAAATGCAAATGAGAACAGGGGTCAAATATGATATCGTTGGATGGATCATCTAAAAGGAAACAACATTTACGAAGACAGTTTTTTTATAGGCATAGTTTACTTACAATAAAAACAATCATCTAAGCATATGGTTTGTGACATGCAAAGTTAACGCACAACGACAATTGACCGCAAACATGTTTTTCTTACTACAATCAAAAGGAAATCAATGTAACATGTTGTTTTCTGGCATGCATACGTAGTTTTCATATCATCAAAAGGACTTTGGGTGTATTGTAAATACCGGTATGGTGTGAGAGAACTACCATGAACTGGGAAATGGGAACACTCATTCGCACACAGCAATCTTCATAAGTATTCTAAATGTCTACCATCCTGTATTAGATACGACTCTGCTCTCCGTCTTACATTCGTGGTTGCTCGGCGGACCTCAGCACTGGTTAGAGATCCCTGTGCCTTATACGGCCCACATCCCCATTTGTCATATCAAAGCTCATCGCCCGTCCCCCTACCACAGTTATGTTCGTGGAATAGGATTACTACCAATCAGTGCTTCATATACGGTACAGTTATCAAAATTGTTTCGCGAACCCTACGATGTCGTGTTGTTTCCAAGAACAAGGGGTTATACTGGTGCTGTGAATCAGCCTGTATACCCAAAGCACAAGACCATTGCAGGGGGTGCGGGTTGTTGAGAGGTAGTGGAGAGAAAGGCGTCGGAGGGGTGCGGGACATGGTTGAAGCTGGCGGCTTGTTTCCTCTTTGTGGCCAAGGCCGAAGGGGTAGCATAGCTCTGTAGTGCGATGCAGGCTGCAGACCAGCAAGAGGCATCAGCTGGCTTGCTGTAACCTGTGGCTTCAAGGGTGTGCTGTGACATTTAGAGCGGAATGTTCCTTCTTAGGAAATGGTGAAGCTATAAAGGTTAATGACGATGCCCATTAGGTGTCAAGGCCCCCCTCTAACCGGCGATAAACACAGCCACAGGCTTGGAGTACATGCATTCTCTTGAAGACGGCTGGAATGAATTTCGTAGACGTCTGGAACAGTGGTGCACGATTTCCCTTTCTGTATGTATACCCCTGATGCTTAACCCATGTGTCTGGTATAAGCAAAAATAGAATGGAGTTAAAATGGCCAAATATGACCAAACAGCTTGGACTTAGCAGTGAGGATCTGACAGATCCTATTCCATACCCTAGGATACGGGACTGTGTTACAAATATGGCTGAATATCTGGGTTCGTAAAATAATCCCAGGGTTAAGGTTATATCTAAAGGTGAGACAGGACTTGCGGTTACAAATATTTTTCACAGCCTGTCGCAAAGCTAGTGAAGAAAAAATGTTTTTTTTTTATGGTTACGATTACAATAATCCTAGCTTTAAGGGATTAACTAAGTTCAGTGCTGTATTGAAATATGTTCTCTAATTGTACGTAAGCAATTCGATTAACTGATGCAATAATAAAGTTCTGGAATTGTGTGTAGTGAGAAAATTGCGTATTTGATTGGCAAACCCTACTCACATAAAATAGAAGCTGCTAAATGGTACAAAATTCGGCTGATACTCTTCCACATACAACAAAAGAACAGCTAGGATAGCCGCATTCAATTTGTCTTGAGGTACATGTCCATGTTAGTTCATCTTGCTTTCTCAGTATTGGCTCAGGTAAAAAAAAAAAAAAAAATTGCTGGTGCAACAGGTTACTGTGGTAGTGGTATGCATGTGACAAACAACATGACACTGGTTCAATTTTACAAGGGATTATGTGTTTCAGGCCTAAATAGCAGTTAGACAATGTGAACAAATATTACACAAGGTTTAGAAAGGTCTACAGCTTGGTAAGTGAACAAAGAACAAATACAAGTGGTGAAACATATAAACATTTGAAAATGAACTACATACATGTGCGGCAAGTTAAACAGGGTTAACAAAGCTATGTACACAATGAGGTTTATTCAAAAAAGCCAAACAAGGGACGTACTATGAAAATGGTTAGTTTTCGTAAGCAAAAAGCTAAGTATGGTTGCATCTAAAGACAACTGAGTAAATTGAAATGAATTGAGTTTAAACAGAAATAAACTCTTCGAAACAAGGTACAAAGTACAAGTTTTTGAATGGGCTGATCCATTCTAGTGTGAGGCGTATTACTATACATATAATCCAGTACAATAATGAAAAATGTTGGCACTAGTCACTACTTGGCTTTCAGGTGTACTTTAGCATAGGGGTTTATCTTTAGCTGGTTAATTTCATGTATGCTTAAATCTTAATCTCTCTCTTTCCCTCTCTCTCTTTCTCTGGCTCATGGCCATAACAACCTTGCTGTTAGGCTGCGGAAGACATAAATACACACAGCAGTGAGGCTGCAAAACACATAAATACACAAAAGCAAACACGCATCACAAGACAAGACTGAAGCAACAACACTTATTACTTACAACCTCCTCATGAGCCAATGCATGTATTAGAAGCAAAGCTGTGATTATGGTCTAAGGCTCACTAAGCTGATGTGCCAAAACATTTCTGGTTATATTGAAGCACATTTCATGACCAAGTATTTCCTTACCTTGCTGGTTTTCATAACGTCGCACAACAGTTGGTCAAGAGATTGCTCTGCTTTTATTACGCAGGGGATTTTTCTTCCTGAATACTATTTATTATATGTTTAATCTAGCTAAAACTTACACAACTATCTATGCTATATACTGTTCACGGCAAAGTGAGTTCTTATGAAATGAACCTTTGAAAAATGTCACTACCCCTACCTGCAAATATTTTTTAAGACGCTCCACCACCACGCACCCAGTAAAATTGGTAAAAAAAGGCGGGGACGTTGTTTCGTGCTTTAATTTTAAATTAAAAGTGTTAGGTAAAGATCTGTGAATATAGAAATTATTTTGCTTTCTGATTTTTTAAGCATAGAAGTGTAGATAATGAGTACATTTGGCATCGGCACTACGGCATCTCTAGATAGCGCCCGGGCCTTCCCTCAGTGGTGCTGCAGGCTCACCATTTAAAACTAAAGGTCTAAGCTCAAAACCGAGAGAAACAGAGACAAGATTTCACTGTCAACATTAACACACTCATGTGTCTACCACGTCCTCACACTGTCATCAGAAAATCAGATGCTGTATCATGTGTCACTTCACAAGACCTTCTTCCATTTCCCTATAAGTCAACGATGGTATTGTTTGGTTTCCTGGTAGTGCCACGACAATGAAAACCAAGTGCGATCACCTCCCAGCGGAGAGTCCTGTTACTTGGATACTACGGAAGTCTAAGGTTGTGTCCTGCACTGCTGATTGCTGTGTGGATTAAGGGTCAGAGACATGTCGCACGAAGGTTGCAGCCTCTGCTCTTAGCTGACTGACGGGGAGGGAAACCCCGGTTGGTTTCCCGCCCCTATGTCGGCTGGTGTGGAGGAAGGAGTCTGCACAGGAGGGTGCAGCAATAGCTGGTTGGCCCACCAGGGGTTGCTCATGGTGCTTTCTTCTCCCACAGGTTGGTGCTTGTTCTAACAAATGCATGTGCTGCAGCTCTGGAGACTGCTTCCGTATGGAGGGTATAGAGGGAGTAATAGTATATTCATGGGGGACAGTGGGGCACTTGGCTGGCACTGCTAACTCCTTGGGGGTCCCTCAGAATCACACGTTTGTGCTCGGGTTCTACCTTTTGTCCCAGCAGCACAAGGCGTGGTGTTTCGTGTTCTATATCTGGAACGAAGGCTCTCTTAGTGTGCCATATTCAACTTGCATACATTTCAGTTTTTATTCTGTATTCACAGCATATTTATTCGCGTTTCACTCATTTGGTACGGACCGTTCCATTTAGGGTGCAGTTAAGTGGTCGGGTTTTAACAGACACATTTTTCCCTTCACTTATTGTGCTTCTGGGATAGCATGTAGGAGCGAGGTACTTCTGCTTGATGTAATGGGTCTGATTCTGGCGGGCGACTTCAGGATGCTTCATACTCTCACAACGCATTTCTTCGGCCAGTGATACTTTACTGAGTTCAGCTTCCCAATGTGAATTTGGGATGCTGGAGGGGTCGGCCAAATAATCACTAGGGGAAGCTTCCGGGGCTTCGTTTCTCCGACAGCAATGTGTGAAGTGTATCTCGGGTAGATAGGAGTCCCATATACGGTGATCCTCTTGCATGCTGGTTCGGAGGCCTTTTTTAATATCCTAATTCCTTCTCACACTCGGGTTCCCTTGCAGGTGGTATCTGGGATTAGTCCACGGTTACACTCCCCATCGGTGACAAGCGTTTTCCCATGCTGCTCCTATGAATTGTCACCCGTTGTTGGTCAGAAAACAGCAGGGATATCCCGAGTGGGGTAAAAATTCCCTCTCCATTACATCTATTATTGTATTCGCCTGCCTTAGCTAGGGTATAGGCTTTGATCCATGTTGAAAACAGGTCGGTGACAACCAGGATGTATTATTTATCTTTATGGGAGTGGGGTTACGGGCCATGGACTTGTGTACATGCCTGCGTTGGTTGATGCGAGATTGCGGCTGTTTTCGTAGTTTTGTGGGCCTTGGTGCTGACACAGACTTGGCATTGCTGGAAGTAGGCTTCCACATCTCTACTCAACCCGTCTCAGGTCCTATGACATAGCTCTTGGAGTGTCTGCTTTACTCCAGGGTGTCCCGCATTGGTGTTTCTGTTATTAGTGGCAGATGTCTGCTCACAAGTTGCACAGTACCCACAACTTCCAGTCCTCGGTGTTCTTCTTTGAAGTGCTTAGGGTGCTTGGCTAGTAGTTCATAGACTTCAGAGTTAGCTTGCTGCTGTATCGCAAAGATTGCTCGACTAATTTGCACATACATTAGATGCATGTATCTTCCTGGATTACTCTTTAGGTGTGTACTAGTATGTTCTGGCGGGAGCATAATTTCCTAGTCTTCTAGGTCCACATCATCCTGGTGGCGGTTCGGAGCTATGGAAAGTGCGTCATGTAGCTCGTTCTGCTTCCCCAGGCAAAGCTGTATTGTAAAGGTGATTTCCTGTTGCAAGAGGGTCCAGCAGCCTAGCTTAGACTTGGTGGCGCTTACTGTATGTAGCCAGGCCAGTGCTCGGTTATCCGTTGGTAGGATAAAATGTGCATCTTCCAGGTGGCAACAGAATTTCTTGAGGACCCATATTACTGCCAGGCATCCCTNTATGTTATTAGTGGCAGATGTCTGCTCACAAGTTGCACAGTACCCACAACTTCTAGTCCTCGGTGTTCTTCTTTGAAGTGCTTAGGGTGCTTGGCTAGTAGTTCATAGACTTCAGAGTTAGCTTGCTGCTGTATCGCAAAGATTGCTCGACTAATTTGCACATACATTCGATGCATGTATCTTCCTGGATTACTCTTTAGGTGTGTACTAGTATGTTCTGGCGGGAGCATAATTTCCTAGTCTTCTAGGTCCACATCATCCTGGTGGCGGTTCGGAGCTATGGAAAGTGCGTCATGTAGCTCGTTCTGCTTCCCCAGGCAAAGCTGTATTGTAAAGGTGATTTCCTGTTGCAAGAGGGTCCAGCAGCCTAGCTTAGACTTGGTGGCGCTTACTGTATGTAGCCAGGCCAGTGCTCGGTTATCCGTTGGTAGGATAAAATGTGCATCTTCCAGGTGGCAACAGAATTTCTTGAGGACCCATATTACTGCCAGGCATCCCTGTTCGCTGGAATGGTACAATTTTTCCATGTCCGATTGGATGGTGCTTGCATGGCTGATTACCAGTCGGTTGCCTTCTGGCATTTCCTGGAATAAAACAGCCCCTCGGCTGACTTCACGCACATGTCTGGAGAATGAGGGGCAAGTTAGGGAGTGGCCGATAGAGCATGGCAGGGTGTGTGAATTGACGTTTGCTTCTTTGAAGGTTCTCCTTCCCCATCCATCTCCAGCTCTGATACTTTCATAGGAGGTTGTTAAGTGGTCCCATGAGTTCGGCAATATTGAGAATAAAGTCGCATAGCCAGTTGCAGAACCTCAAAAATTACCGCAAGTGTTATCTATTTTGTGGTGCTGAGTTTAGTTCCCTTCGGGGGTTACTGTGCCCCAAAAAGACAATTTCCATCTTCCCAAAGTGACATTTGGACAGCCAGCATGTCAGACTGTAAACATCTCATCTCTCCAGGACTAATTGTAGATGGAGCTGGTGCTCTTCTCAGTCTTTAGAGACCACAATTACATCGCCCAGCTAGGCATAGCAGAACTCTCTGACATAGCCAGTGAGGACTGCAGCAGCCATGAGACGTTGGAAGGTGACTGGTGCATTCTTGAGGAAGGGTATGACCTAGAATTGGTAAGCATTCCCATTGGAGACTGTGAAGGTTTTGTATGGCCTTGATTGAAGGTGGACTGGTATCTGCCAATAACCACATCGCATGTCCAGGGCGCCCCAGTTGTGTGAATTTGGAGCTACGGGCTGGGTTTTTGATTCAGGTCATAGTAGTGTACGCATAACTGCAGAGTCCCATCCTTCTTTTGTTTAGCATAACTCGACCATTATATGCAGTATCTGAGGGCTCGATGATGTCTAACTGTTGTATTCCCTCAATCTGCAGCTCGATAATGGTCTTTATTTTGGCCGAACCTCCCCTGGCAGGTTGTGGATTATTTGGGGACTGGTTAGGTACATTTCGTGTGAAATCGTAGCAGTCTGGTGGAGCATGCTGCGTTGCTCGAACACACACCAGTATTCCTGTACAATTCGAGCCGGTTGTTCCAAAACTTCCTCCTGCAGCTAGTTCCTTAACTCTTCTCCGGAAATAAGCTGCTGTAACTTTGGCTCGGTGAACTTGCGCCAGGTGATCAATCTCCTCTTATTGGTACCCAGGTAAATTTGTCCTTGTTGACAATCGATAATCACTTGTTTATCATAGCCACGATTACCTCAAAATGATTATTTTTCTCTCAATATCTCTCTCTCTCTCTCTCTCTCTCTCTCTCTCTCTGAGATCCTTGGCTACATTAAATCTGGTTGAGATTGCCTCGTCGGCGAATTTCAGGGTAGGTCTTCTGTGGGTAGCCAGGCCCCGTTCTGGGCCCAGTAAATTACAGTGTCCCTGGCAGGTTGAATTCATTCCCAGAATTACTGTGGTACTGCTCGCTTCTTGATGAAGTTTGCATTTGCGGCAGCATCTAATGTGGCTAGGACTTCCTTTTCCACAATGAGCACCGCAATGCGGGGTGAATCTCGCACTACCACCTTCTCTTGTATGACGAAAACTTGCAGAGCACCCTCCTTCACTCTGCCAGGGCCCCGGCCCCTTCGAACTTCCCGGCTTTCGCGTCTCCCTGATTCTGGATGGGCTTCACTGTGGTGTCTGGCTCTTCTCACCCCTTTTCCTCTGAAGTCCTCATCGATCCCGTCTGTCTACTTTGAACTTTTTGCATTCAACAGGGAAATTCTTGTGGAAATGCCTGACGAGGCAGTGCAGAAGCAGTGGTTGGTTCTGTTACCTTCACTCCTGTAGGGTCAGTGATTGCGGCAGCCTTACTTGGGGAGGGAGGTGAAGCCTTGGGACATGCTTGCGCCCTTCGGTTATTGGCTATGCCCACTTCTCGAACTCGCGCCCATCTCATGAGATCTTCCAACGTCTCGGGTTATGGATTCTGCAAATGCGAGTGAATCCCCGGTAATAACAGCCCAATTATCAATTCCATCACATCTAGTTCGTCAAGCACAAGATGAACATGTTGGAAGATAAATGCCTTGTGTCGGATGAACAGCTCAGTTTCCTCATTTTCTCTCTGGGCATGTCCAGAGAACTTATTAATGAGCTGAAATAATATGCAGGATCAAGAGAAGTGTGCTATAAGCCATTCGGCTAGTTGGTCCCAACTGGTGACAAACTCCCCATATTTCTGCCACCATTTCCCTGCTTCTCCAATGAGCTGTTTCTTCGCCTTAGGTTTCCACAGAGCTCTGAGGAGTTACATTCTCACAAACTCCACCACACAAGTTTGAAGGAACTTTCGGGGGTCTTCCTGCATCTTCCCTGCATTTTCGAGTAACATAGCTGGTGGAGGGTCGGTGGGCGCATGTCTGCTAATGGTTATGGTCGGGGTGGTAACCACTCTGAAGAGATTCTCCACATCGGGCACTTAAATATTAGACCTTCTAGGTATCTTGTCTTATCCTCTCATACAAGATAAAGATGGTGGTAGGTGCATGGGCATAAGTGGCAGGCGATCCCGTAGATGCATCTCCCCGGGCAGCTTGCATAATCGCATAGGCTATGTCGGTCTCGACAATTTGCGCAACGATACTCCACTTTGTCTATATCTCCTTCCTGGTCCTCCCATCCCAGACATGTGTAATGGAAAGTGACATCATAGTGTGAACACGAGATGTAGTGCTAGTCTGTACCAGGGCACTCTTATAACACACAGGTTTTTCCTACACTCTCGGTATTTTCGGCTATAGCCATTCTAGTTATGTTAGCAGGCACCATGGGGTGTTTAACTTGATTCCCTGAAGTCGGTTTTGCTAAGTAAATGTGGTGGCCTTAGGAGCACCTCTCATGGGCTTCCCGGGCTTCATTACTTTGAGCACATAACATGTGATGCACTCAATTGCCCCCCACATTGGATGCCAAGAAAAAAGAAACTTGACGCCCCACCTAGTGGATGTTCCTGGCGATGGTCGATGTGGGAGCCTTTCCTCCCGCAGACAGCTGAGAAGCAGACGTCCATTTGATTGGGTTATTGCTGGGAGTGATACTATTGGCTTTGGGCAAATTAGCAACAGGTCTCTGGGCTCGATGTAAAGCACTAGTGGGTGCTGGCATGGTTTGAACCCAAGTGGTTGTGTAGCTTAGCATTTGCTGTAAGCTGCAAACTACCTTGTTTGATGGTGTGGGAGGCAGTGATGAAACAGCACGTGGGATGTGCCACAATAGCTCGAAGTGCAGGCTGCAGTTTCCACTTGTCCAGCTGGTTGATGTACCTCTCTGTCAAGAGGATTCTTCTCGCTTCCAGGAATACATCTGGTTCGCATTCTGTTCGTCCCCTACCAGGCCTCCAAGCAGGACTAGACACTGTTTGGCAGTATCCGTCTCGGCCTATTCGCGAGACATGAGGGGTGAATAAAGTAGAGAGAGAACAATGGATTTTCCACAGAGGTGGACACTGCGTGAAAGCATGAAGTGTAAGCAGATGGTAATGGTGGGTAGGCCTGACTACTGGTCTCCAGTAATTTATTTGGCTGGGCGGAAAGTCACCGGCAGACCCAAGTATTTATCTACAGGTCTCAAGTTACGCAGGAAGAAGGGAAGTTGCCATAGATCGACACACCACAAAGAGTCGGAGCTCCCTGAGGGGTGGCTGTTGGCTTACCTGTAAGTGTGTTACTGGGCGGGAAGTCCCCGGCAGACCCAAGCACTTGCAGAAGGGTGCAATAGTCGTGTGGGTTACTGCTCCACAGAGACAGGGCAGCTTTTCGCGTGGAAGAGATATGTGCAGCGGCGTGTGCCTGCTTCTGCAAGAGTGTCAGAGGTTCGTTTGGACAAAACAGGACATAGCAGTAATGGTTCATGACGACGCCCATGGTGGGTCAATATAATTCAATACAATCGGTCATGTATTTGTTGTAATCTTTTATGCTTAGTTAATCTAAAATATCATGTTATAGATAATAGTTTAGTTGCGTTGTCGCTGCTAGGCGGCGTAGGTTTCATCAATGGTAGTGAAGGTAACTTCTGTGACTTGTGCTAGGGAGTCTCAGGCGCCGCCTTGCGAGTATTGCGTCCGTTGTCAGTGTGTGTTGTTCGTACCCTGGACTAGTGGCAGTGTTACCTACTCCGTGATGGTAGTCGACCGAGTGCTGTTGGTATGGGCCGTGGTGGCCGAACCTCGGGCTGATGCGAGTGCAGAAGAACAGTGGACAGAAATGTTTGTTAAATGCTATGACAGCCCGAAGCACAGTATGCGATTATAAATTTTTCCATGTACGTACATGGAGAGTATGAGGTGGCAATCACCACGGTATGAACTGAGTCGTTGATTGTTGTTAGGAGTTTTATGGCAGCGAGGTCGGTTGCAGAACTATATGGACTGCATTAGCAGTGATTTCTACCACATTATTTATTTGGACTCTGGCTATCAGACAAGTGCGATTAGGGACTGGATATGTACGTACAATGAGACCTGTGGGGAATATGATCTACAAGATTCCATGGGTGGTTGTCAGTGGTGGAGCCGAGGATCACCAGGCTCGACAAGCGCCAGTCAGCTGGATGTATGAGGTGTCAATACAGTAACAATGGGCAGAGGCCCGGTGAGGTTTTGAATTGGAATCGGTGCCATGTCATTTTTCTGGGAGCACCTCAAGTTAACGTGTGTGCAGGTACTGTGTCAAGGTTCATTCTATTACGCCCTAATCAGACCAGGACGGGTTCCTTATTAAACTTTACTTGTAGTTTAGTTAGTCAGACCTGCTGGTTAATGTTTGAAGTGATTTTACAACCAGCATCTTCTAGTAGCAAAAGATTACAGTGATAGTTATAAACACAATTATTAATTGGGCGACTGTAATAACATTGGTCTATTGTAATTTTATGAACTGTAGTAAATCTAACATGTGAAAGTAATTAGGTTGTCTTTTAAACATCTTCCAAGAAACAGTATTACACTTAAATTTGACAGTTATTACCAATCGTGGTTTTGGAAGGGTTTTCACTTAGGTAAAATATTTTGTTTATAGTGAAGCATCTTTGACCCCTCTGGCCATTCCCTGTTAAGAACCCATNTTTTCACTTAGGTAAAATATTTTGTTTATAGTGAAGCATCTTTGACCCCTCTGGCCATTCCCTGTTAAGAACCCATAGTCCTTGTCGCACGCACTTGCTGTACATTGCACTTACCTTCTACTAAAGATGTTGATAGGAGTAATTAATGTAAGNTGTCCTTGTCGCACGCACTTGCTGTACATTGCACTTACCTTCTACTAAAGATGTTGATAGGAGTAATTAATGTAAGGTCACTTGTCTGCAAACTAACCCACGAAATGTTGCAATACAACTTAACAGAAATCACGAATTTGTTTTATGTGCACTGGTATCAAATACTGTGATTAATGTAACAACAAATGTGAGACTTCAGTTATAGGCCATTCTCAGGTACTTTACACTTTTCTGAAGCCCTGCTAAAGTTATATTTTTGGTTATTGATTATGTTGTCTTCAGCTACATATAAACATACACACTGCCATGTGAATTATATGGTTCAACTGCAAAATTCTTTCTTTACAGTTTTGTTTATTAAAGAACTCTGGCATATTTCGAAACCATTGTGTATGGATGTTTACAATGTAGGCATACAACCGTATTTAGGTCAACCTTATGACCTTTTACCAATGTCTGTATCAATGATAGTTCTTATGTAAGTTTGTATATTAACATACTTGTGTTGTTTACGATACTGCACATTCCACATAATAAACAGCACTATTTTACCGCAACTGTGTTCAACCATGTAATAACAGTGGTGGAAAGAACTATAGTATTTAACATGTTGTTATTGATATGTGAGGGTGATTTCTAGCGGTTTGCAGGAATGTTGTGTTCAGAAAATTTTCTGGAGGTGAACATTTTTTCTCTTGGGAAACGGGATGGTAAGGCCCGTTCTACAATGCACGGATACGTAGGAAAACGGACTCTGAAACGGAAGTGAAACAAGCAGACAATTCGAGATCAGTTTGAACCATTCTACAATACAAAGAAACCTAGTCTTGCAACTTACTAAAACAAAAATACTCAGCTGTTGCAAATTACAAATTTCATAATATGCACAATTTTAGTGTTTAAAAATGTGTAAATACTACTGCCAAACTATTCACTTATTTTTTAAAATAAAAATTATGATAATCGCGGCAAATCGAAGCACTTGTTGCTGTGTATACCAACACCACCAAAGTAAGGCTTCACAAGATCTCGAAATTGAGGTTTGCAATTCAAGTTTCACGTTGAATCTTAGGTTTTGTGCAGTGTTTACAAAGAAACTTTGAATTTTGTTTGTAAATATGGTATGAAATGTACAAATAGGATATGTTAACATGTAAAACAAGATTTTTAATTAGTTGAAAATAATGTGTGTAAATGCAGAATGAGTATATAATTTAGCTATATGCACGAAAATAACTAATAGATACACAATAAATATGTTGCATCAAAAAAGTCATGAAATATTGTTTCTTAATTATATTTTATCAAGCAACGTATGTAACTTTAAATAACTTTGTTGTATTTATGATTTTCTGTAAAATGTATTTCCTTTTCTTACCACAATAACAAAAAAAGGTTTTTTCTTCATTGTTTTGAGACTAGTGATGACCTGATAAAACAACACATGAAACACAGGTTTCAAAATGGAGTTTCGTGTGATAGTGTAAACACTTCACTAAATTCTTAGGTTGGAAAGCTATGTTTCCGAAACTGAGGTTTCGGTTGACTGTATAAATGTAGTGATTGTTGGGCTGCTAAGATACTCCTCTACTTCTTGACTTGCTGTAGATTGCTGCAATGAAGCAATTTTTTCAAATTCTGCCCAAAATAATTTACTGGTGCTGGGGAACAACTGAAAATAACATGCACTTCTTNTGAAGCAATTTTTTCAAATTCTGCCCAAAATAATTTACTGGTGCTGGGGAACAACTGAAAATAACATGCACTTCTTCTTACAATTAGGGCCTAAATAAATGTATATCCCAATAAAATATTTGTCCTGCAGAAATTAAATATAAAAAATTCTTTTAAAAATATTATGGAGATATGTATGAAAAAGGTAGACTGCAAAATAATAGAAACTTCCCAGAAATTTTTGCAGCATGCATATATATATATATATATATTAAAAAAAAAAGTTCTTTAGCTGCTTTTGGTCTTGTGAATTTAGAAACTTGGATCCAGCAACATGCCAGAGAATTATGGTTATTTACGTTCCTACACAGGTAATCTTGCTTCAATGGAAAGCAAAACAGAAGGCAATTTGGAATGGTTAGCAATCTACCTCTCCGGTGAAGTCTTCGGTAAGAACCGCATTGGGACACCCATTGAAATTTTTGGTGTTTTGTCCCCACACAACTCTGTTGTAGCTTTAAGCATGGGTTGTAATATGCTAACCTAGCCTTCAACTAGTCGCAATTCTGAAACTGGCAAATTATCTACAGTAGTTTGTTTTGGAGAGATATTGAATCCCTTGCAAGCAAGTAATCATTCAAGCATAATTTCTTTCATTTTGTGTGAAATTTTTTGCTTATTAATGGTTTTAGAAGCACTGTGATATCCCAATTCCTCACTACTTGTACCAGGGACACACACTCAGTATTCTTCAAGACACCTTTGCTTGGGTTTTGTGTTAATAAGAGATGACTATTTTTTCTCAGAAGCAATCTNAAACTGGCAAATTATCTACAGTAGTTTGTTTTGGAGAGATATTGAATCCCTTGCAAGCAAGTAATCATTCAAGCATGTCGTCTTCTGTTTTGTGTGAAATTTTTTGCTTATTAATAGTTTTGGAAGCACTGTGATGACCTAATGCCTCACTACTTGTACCAGGGACACACACTCAGTATTCTTCAAGACACCTTTGCTTGGGTTTTGTGTTAATAAGAGATGACTATTTTTTCTCAGAAGCAATCTCATCCTTGAAAAAACTTGGCAATAGGTCCCAGTGTTCCACCAATCTAGGCAAACACCTCCCGAGGGAAAGCCACCTTGTAGAAACATGCTTCAAAATTTTCCTACTTTCTTTACCAAGGGAAGATTCGAAATTGTTGCAGTTTCTCCTTGGATTTAGCACTCTTTTCTAAATTAAAAAAAATATTAAATTAGGACTTCATGGATTTTGAAAGGTACAGCAACTGATGCCTTCTCTGCTGCTAGGTTAAGTACATGACAGTTACAGCCAATCACTATAATAAGAGTCCTGTGCTTGCTTCAGAAAATATGCTGCGCCATTATTGTTGCCTACCATAACTGGAGCATTATCCGCAGATAGTGCTATTAAATGTTCAACAGGAACACTCAAACGTTTTGGTTCCCTACGTACCAAATTACCAATGTTTTGCAATATGCAATTTTTCTCCAGTGCTGGCAAAGCCTGGAAACTATCTTCTAAAGAGATTGGCCGAAAAAAGTTACCACAAACAGATATAGCTTATAATCAGAGTAGTCGCTGCCATCTGTAGCAAACAGAAAATGGCATATTCTGCAGGTTAGTCACCGCGTTTACTAAGTGTCAACCGCCATCTCATTTATTAATGCAGCAGTTTTGGTACTGCAACAACCGTACTTCTCGGCCACTTCAGAACCGGGGAACGTTTTCTTAAATAACGGACCGGCATGGTCTGAAACACTCAACGGGATATTGTGTTCAACCAAAAAATACGTAAACAAGCATTCTGCACGTGTTACTTTATCTCCACATTGAGCCATAAAAAATTTACCAATATTTAAATTTTATCTTCGGTTTTCACATTTTCCATGTGCTTGCTTGCTTACTCACTTCTCTTCACATGGTCCGTGATACCATTTTCCCAGACGTGTGCAATATTTACATCACACCTACAAACTGCACAAAAACCAACTTTTCGCCTTTATCAGACTTCAAAACGCAAAGAAATTCTTTTGTATAAGCAACAGGGAACAATTGAAAATACTGTTTTTTACTTTTCCCGGACATTTTAATACAATAGGTTACGTCACTCAAAAAACTCGCCACATGTTTACCGCTCCATATCTTTCACGTCTATACACGTAAACAGTTACGTGACCTTTAATAAAATAGCTACTGCAGATTGCAGATTCCAGAACAGGATAAAATGCATAAAATAAGGGGAAAAAAAAAAGAAAAAAAAAACACTGAATTCTATAACTACCTTCTTCACAACAAATTACCATCCACCATTTTCGTACCGATACCATAGCGAACGAGATGACTGGCTTTCAAGTTGTAACGTTCGGCCGCTAGTTACACTGCCGCTGTTACGTTGCCACTGCTAGCTCAAAGTAGAACACGAGACTCAGTAAAATTGAAGCTGATTAATTAAGAAATAAAGATCCAAAGTATTTTGTTCTATACATTATTTATCATTGAAGTTTCACAGTTCACATACGAAGTTCCGGTATGCAGAGTACGAACGTTCACATATCACCATACAAGGGTAGAAACAGCGCCAGTCGTTTACAAATTAATCCTTGTTATAAAAAACTGGCCCGAAGAAATAATAACTGCTGCTACCTCCCACACCGGCGGATACATAAAATAATAAAGTTTATTTGCCGATGTGGGGGTTCTCGTCACGCCCGAAGTAGCCTAGACGAGCATTGTACCACTGCCCTGAAGGGGGACTGACTTGAAGTGAAGCTTGACCTGAAGTGACTGATCTCCACTAACTGCGCTCGCCGCAAACTGATTCTGAAGTGCCTCTATAACTGCCCTCTCCTGAGATAAGGGTCTGGCCACGCACGCTTTCCACTCGTTATCAATACTGCTCCGCACGTTATCGAAACTGCATTGTCAGAACTAAAACTGTCGACGCCAACATAAACTGACTTCTCGTACAACAAAACTTGACGCATTCTGAAAAAAAGCTAAATAATGCTGACGCTTAACAAAAACTGAAACTACGATGTTTGAAACGAAACGGCAAACGTCCGCCTGATAAACGTAAAACAGCACCCGTATGCCAGATAAACAACTATCATGGGAAACGAGCCACCACGGCTTTAATTTTGAAACCGATAAAAATATTAGGAAGCTTTCCAAAGCTTAAGAAAAACAAACTAAATTGAAACACGTGTCCCGAAAATTAAGGCTACTGCATCATTACAAAGTGCACAACGAACCAATGAAAAANGAACTAAATTGAAACACGTGTCCCGAAAATTAAGGCTACTGCATCATTACAAAGTGCACAACGAACCAATGAAAAACCAGTACCAAGAAAAACATCAAATATTTCTTTTGTTTCCTCAGAACTTTCCATTATAGCCAACAACTGAATTATAATTTTTGCCTATTACACATACTTTTCATGTATGAAATGCTGCCAGAAATGCTGTTTATGTTGGTGAAATTGCGCAACATCACTGAAATCATCACAATCCGAAAAAAAAAAAAAAAATATAGGAAAGCTATTATTGTCAAGAAATCTGTAATAAAAATGGAACTACCAGCAAAACAACCATAATTTCCATAAATTTTACGGGTAAACAGTAAAAGTTGGCAAGTCTGTTTAAGTTAGGATGTTGGTTCAAGTGTCTCAGCAGCTAGACATGCTGCCATCTCAAATTTTAACAACTTCCTGCACACATCTTGCCAATGATTTGCTCTCTGGCAGATGTTCATAGAATTTCCAAATGCCTAATTTTTTACTGTTTACAGACTTTCCTGAGTTTTCCACTTTCAACAGAAATATTTCAATAACAATGTAATTCTGCTCATAGGTAACAAAATCATTAGGAATGTGCATTAAACAAAATATTCTTGAAAACCTTGGGAGCCAGCTAATTTTTGCCCTAAATTTCGGGAAAGCCATTTCCCCAAAGCTTTAAGATTTCACACATCTCTAGTTATTTCGTTAAAAGTATTGCCTCAATAGGAAAAAAATATTAAAACGAAGGGGCAAACACTCCAAAGAAAAGACAGTAAACTCAAGCATGCAAATCTTGTCATTTATTTTTTGTACGTAGCAGCGAAAAACTTAAAAGATAGCGTGAAGATGTACACAAATAGGCCTATCGTAACCTGTGTTCTGCTAATATTGCCAGGCATAATTAGTTTTTACTACGTTTATTTAATTGATTTAGTTGTTTATTAAAAATTTTCTGTTTGGGCTTGAGTAATTTGTTGGGACTGTGGCAAACATTCGATTCACAGTAANTAGTTGTTTATTAAAAATTTTCTGTTTGGGCTTGAGTAATTTGTTGGGACTGTGGCAAACATTCGATTCACAGTAATAGAAGTACATTACACAGTCGTGTTTCACATAAAAACAGTTTATGGTTAAAACGTATAAATCTTGCATGGCCAATATTTGCTGCCACACCCACTGGCACAGAATGGCCATGATGAAGATGGAATAATGACCATTTTGATTTCATAAACAGCAGATGAAACAATGGCCATTTTGATTTCATAAACACCAGCCACAACAGACACAACACACGTCACAGTATATTTATTCCTGTTGTGGAAACACCACAACTTCGTAACTTGTCTAAGTAGGTTGAAAAACACAACGTGTACAAACTTGATGTCGTAATTTGAAATATTTTTCGCAGAGAGAAAAATTAATACTTTGTTCAGCAAAAAGCAACATGCCATGTTATGTCGCCATTTCTGTCAACTTCCAATTTTTAACTGCCCAGCCATTGCATATAGGTAAATATGATAATAAGTATTCAAACATTAAAATCTAATTTCAGTTTTAAGTCACAAATTCAAACATTATTATTTTACTGTAATAAGTATGAAATGTGCTAAAATTGAAAACCTGTAAAATTTTCCTGCTATTTATAACAATGTGAAACTTTTAGTGAAAAAGAGAGAAAATGCTTCAAGTATCTTTCCTTTGATAAAAAAAAAAAAAACCCCCACAATGTCATTAAAGCCTATGCATCATATTTTTTTTTATTGATATTTTTAACAGTAACAATTAAATATGTTTCCATCACTGCCACCTAAAAATGTAAATACTTCAATAGGAAACATTTAATTTACAAATAGCATACCAAAAGCTAGGTTATAACAACATTTTGATTAAACTATCTCTTACGATACATTGCCAAGAAACTGCTTCTCTCACTGTTTCTAATTCAAATTGAATACAAAACACAAATTTTTAAAATTTATCACTATGGTAAATATTTAAGTTACACAAATTATATAATAAATAAAAAAAAAAAGGTGAACATGTTACTCTTGGGGTCATTTTTGAAACGTTTGTTTAAAAAAATTGTGAAGAAACCATTAATGGAGTATACAACAGTACCCATACTAAACTAACCCATAATTGTAAATGACTTTGAAACATTATTGGATAGCATTACACTTTATCTGTGCTGTGGAAATGCACATATGCACCATGTGGCCAACAGCGTAAAATAAAGTTTGGCAGGAATGAGAATTTCAAGCAGTACAGTAGTCACATCAATTTATCACAACTGAAACTCTGAACACAATTTCAGATGTATATATTCTTTTCTTACAATGCAAGACTCTTGAGTACTACACAACATTCCTCACTATTTACATGGTTTGCAAAGTTTGTTAAAATGTGTTACTTCTTGTACATATCACAGAAATAAAAAACAATGTCCCTCTGCTTCTACAGCAACTGCTAGTCCATGTCAAGCCTCGGCTGCATGAATAACGAACCGGTGTGCACTTTCGAGTTTCGCATCTTCTTCAGGGATATCAGGATATCGTCCATTATGATTGGCCGCAAGGCATCCTGGAACTCTTCGTCACTATCACTAACCAGGGCTGCCCCCTGTGCATCCAGCAACCTGCCAGACAGTCCCCAACAACATTACAATCCCACTCATGACAACATTTTTATGGATCCTTTGATTCAGGTCTAGCATCAACCTGCGGTTAGGTTTGTTCCCTTAGTCTTCTCTGTTTCACAAAATTTAATTTTTTTTACACTTAGACAATTAATATGCCCAAAAATTCCAGAAATTTTCATAAATAAAAAAATGTAATGGGTGGCACAATGTTTCTTGTGCCACTACTGTGCACAACTGTTCGCCTGCCTCACAGCCAGTACAATGCTTTGTTTCCATCAAAGTCATTTGGCTGGCACCACCGTCCCTGTCATAACCACAACAGGAGTGGAAAAGATAGTTTCTATCAGTAACAATAATACCATGCCTGCTTAATAGTTTACGCAACGTTTTGTGCATAGTATCTTGCGGAGTAACCAAGCTGAAAGAAAAACTAAGAGTTTTAATTTCAAAAAAATATTACACTACATAAACTTATTTAAAAGAGTGAACCTAAATATTCCATAAGCGAGGTGGAGGGATCCCAAATATTTTTTCAGTAGCAACCAGACGTTTGTGAGTCTTTAAGTGAACTTCATAATTTTATTTTTGTATATATGTCATACCTTAAAATGAAAATACACAGTATTTCCACAATTATAACTAGCACATTTTTTTTTGCCAAATTTTCAACCTAAAAGAAAAAGGCACATGCTATATTGGAGGAGAGTTCATTTGGTGTTCACAAGTTAAATTAAAATTTGTGTAAACAACAAAACAACAAAAGAAAAAAGTAGTAAATTCAAGCTATTATCATCAATCAATTGATTTACGAAATCTATAGTAATTTCTGCATATTCCCCAGCAGTTATAAACATTGCTCAATGGCAGCCCTGTTGAATATTGAAAGATAAACAAAATGGTACACTGCCAAAATAAACTCGTAGCCAATATATTCTTTTTAAATTGTAGACATTTTATTTTTATATAAACTCTACAAAAAACATTAAGAAGAAAAACATTTTGAAAATAAGAACTGTAAAATTACTGACTTGCACTGAAAGTAAATAATTTTATCGGCGTAGTCAGCCGGGAGTTTCTAAAAGATAATTACCCACCTTCGTACCAACAGATTATTGCAGTGCATGGAACTTTGTGACCCAACCACGACTTGCTTTGAATTTCGCCCTTCAAACCAAACACTATATACGTATATTATATATATGCGAGTGTGTGATGGGTTGATTCTCGAAAACTTGAGTATAGTTTAGTTGAACTAACAAAGAACGACTCGTTTTTCAAGTTGAGTTTTTTTCCCAACAGGCATTGAGCTACTGAACATGCAAGTTGAGTCTTGGTGTTTTTATGTCATAAACAAACAAATATTCGCACCTAACAATTACTTTTTATACTGAACTCTACTTGACTGCACTCGAGTTTCATACAGCTTAACTCGCCGAAGCTGTAAATATCAAAGTCATCCATCACACACACACAGATATACACATAAATATGTATAGAGGAGCATGTGCACACATGCGCAGACAAGCATACATGCATGCGCACGCACACACATACTTGAAATATGACTGCATGCTACTTCACATGCCTTGATTTCAATCACTTCATAGGTAAAACTGAATCCACTCTTTTGCAACTCATGAAAATAAGAGTTAAAACTTCTGCTTCAACTTCCAAAAATTTTCCACTTTAAGGCCCTTGAAACCGAGTCTGGAATAACTTGCATTTTTTAAATGGTCCCTTTGTTGCCGTCAGTACCATAACATTTTTACATCTACATAAAATTATCTAGCCACCGCTCTATTGCCATGTTGTTCTGCAAATACAATTGCATATAACTTAAATCCAGCAATGTAACTGGATCTGTGCCTTCCCATGTCTTTGACTTTAGAACAGCACCGACCGTAATTTACTGCATCACATAAAGTTGGAAAGAAACACAAGTGGTACAGTTCGCAAGAGCATGTGCCGACCATAGAGTAAATAAGTTATATCAAGAGCGGACACTGCCATGTTAACCAATGAACCACTAAATAGGCGTCAAAACCAGATGTCATAATAAATTTGAAATTCACAGCAGCTGTTTTGTTTCTGGTGTCATCCGCTAGGTGGCATAGCAGTCTATTGTCTAGTTTGCCTCGTTGCCTGCTAAATGCGATGGTGTCGTGCTATTGCCATATAGAGTACCATCATGTGTCTAGAAACATTTGAGTGAACACAGGGGATTGGATCCAGCCATCTGTGTTGAGAAGCATGCGCTTTATATGCTGAGCTACAAAGTTTTCATGAGAAATGTTGTAAGTAAGATTTGTTTCCATCGCATTAGTAGTTTATAACTTTGTGCACATTTGACTATTATATTGGAGCATTTGCACGTCACATTCTACATATAAATACACATAATCAAAATATTTCATTGCAGAACGGTGATATGGAATTTTTTTAATTATTTAAGCTAAATCATACTGAAGTTATTCAATTAAAAAAAGAGACGTAAAAAAACAGCTGGCAATTTTTTTACAATTGTTAACCGTCCCAAGTTGTTGAAGTCTGACCTTGCGTAAGTAACCTTTGTCGTATTGTAGCTTGATTATGTATATTTAGTTTGAAGTTAAACATTTTAATCGAAGTGCAATAAGCTATAACGTTGAAGAAATTGGTGGGATAGTTTTTGAAGAAGTTTGTACTAGGAGTGAGGTTAGCTTTACCTACCCAAAAAGAAAGGTTTCTGTATGGCAAAAGAATTGGGTTTTGGTTTGTAGAAAAATCAGCGTCGAACCAATAAGAAAGAGGGAAAGAACCGTGTATGGTGTATGGTGAATTGTGAAGTGTGAAAGTAGTTCGAAGGTACTGTTTGTCTGATGATGTAGCCGTAACCATCTTGTGGTTGTCCTTGTCCAGTTTGACCTGTTCCGGAAATGCTGGGTTTTCCAGCCATTGCTTCTTCGTGAGCTGAAGAAGATTCAGACAACGAATGATGACAACACTGACCACCCAAAGTAGTAGTTGAACTAGCTGTTGTTGTTTTGGTACTGGGAACTTGTTGTTCTTCGTCATTGTCATAAGGTGCTGGATGTCTGTGTCGTTTGGGGTGCTTGTCTTTAGGTATTGTACTAGTTCCAGTAGTAGAAGTGCTGCAAAGAATAGACAAGTGTGTTCAGTAAGGGTTGTTGTTGAGGTATTCTTTTAGTAATGATGAAGATGACCACGTCGGGTGAGGGTTTGTCTTGACGGCACCAACACACTTAGACGATGGGATCACCAGCCAATAAGTGTACATCATCTGGCGAAGTGTTCATCAGAGAGATACTTATAGAGTTGAAATTGGTGAAAGACCTGAAGGCAGCATTGTTGAAAATGTGGTGGTTGAACTGAACAAAGTAACAATGGTAATGAATATCGGCCACGTCATTTTAAGTTAAATGAGTCGTGTCCATATTGCTACTGGGACGACAAGCAAGAACATTATTTGTGCCAGACAATGCACCCCAACCAGTGTATATTTCTGTAGTGGAATCACCAAGAATAGTAGTGTCTTCTGTTAATTTGAAGCAAAAGAATGTATCTGTACGATTGGAATACTGTATAGCTTTCGTGCTTGAGTTAGCGCATTTGCCACTGTTGTAGNGGGGGGGGGGAGAGAGAGAGAGAGAGAGATTTGAAGACCAATCTGGGAGGTTTGCAGAACAAGTTTTGAGTGAGTGGTGATGAGACCAGAAAGTTGTGTCCATGGTTGAGAAAACAGTTCTGAGTTTGTCCATGCCCTCATGGTGAGGGACAAACAGACAATTATCTGAGTTACTGATCTTTGTTTGAGGATCTGTGGTTGAAGTGGCACACTGAATCTTTTTGTAAACCAGGGATCTGAGGTAGCCTCTGTTGAGGGATGCTTTGGCTATTATATCACACTACTTGTTTAAGTCAGTTTGAGTGGAGCGCACACCTTTAGCTCTGGAGGCAACACCCTACAGCAGCTATTTCTTGGTATGGAATGGATGGCAGCTGTCGAAATGTAGGTATTGAAAGTGGTTGGGGGTTTAATGTGAACAGCTGTTTTAATTTTGCCACTGTGAAGGGCTAGTTCCACATCTAGAAATATGACGTGTGAATTAGAGGGTCCAGGTAAACTTAAGCAGGCTGTGCGAGTTGAGGTTGATGAATTGGATGAGATGGTCCTCAGTTGAATCCCAGATCATGTAGATGTCGTCTATGAAACACATCCAGCAGAGTAGCTGAATTGGCTGATGGGTTAGGAAGTTTTGCTCCTGTTTACCCATGAACAGATTGGCATAAGAGGGGGCCATGGCTGTGCCTTTAGTTTGGAGGTGGTGCTTGTTTTGATATCTGAAACTGATGTTTAGTGTGAGTCTTGCCAGTTCGACCAGAAATGCTGTGGAAGGTTTCTTTTGGGAGGTCTTTGGTTCAGGTGCAGACAGTCCTGATGAGTAGGGAATATTGGTGTGAAGTGAAATCTTTAGTGACCAGGTAAACATCTTAAGAGATGGTGTCCTTGATGGTAGCATCTGTACCCAAGGTTGAAGGGGTACATCCACAAGTGTCAAGATCCTTCCTGGCTTGATAATAAAGGTCGTAGCTAATCAATTATTTCCACTTTCCCCCAAATTTCAAGGACAGCCATCTGATCAATAGATTAAAGATGAGGTAGATCTATCTCATTGGCTGCACGCAACCAATCTCTGCGTACCAACATTGAACTATATTTCTGCCAAAACGTTTAGTAAACAAGGGCTCTAAGATATTCTTATACTTACTGTAACCAATTTGTAAAGTAGTTTGGTTAAATTCAAATTGGTGAAAGTATTTTATTCATTTAAAAACACTGGTATCTTTAAAATTGAGATAAACTAATACGCTCATCATTTTTGAACATGTAACTTTGACATTGGTGTTCCTTTGGGGTAGGTCAATGTTGGGTACATGCGCAGAAGACAAATAAGCGGTCTACCTCATCTTTATTCTACGATAACCTCGGTCTGCTCAGGGTCACTGCTACTTTCAAGATTATAATATCCTAGGTGAAAATTACTCACGCTGGGTCAAGGTTCATGTATTCTCGCACACGGTAAACAGATGCAGTGCGGCAGAGCTCGCGCAGATCTGAGCCAGAGAAGTTCTCGGCAAGCCGAGCAATCTCTTGAAGGTCTACGTCTGCAGTTGGCTCATTGGCCAGCACCAGCTCCAGGATCTTTTGTCGCTGCTGCAAGTTCTGCAATATAACCAATAACTCACATTCATGCCCTCTCCATCTAAATCGCAGTTATGTTACTTAGTACATTTTACATTTCAGTCAATTACATTTTCCCCTTACATACATAAATTTATTCAGATCCCGTCATTTCCCCTATTTTTAAAATGCACAATATTTCTTCCACTCACAATGCAATTCTGTATGGTTTCCCTTGTCTTAACGTTTTTATCAGTAGCAATGTGGTAAACAAAATTTGGAAACTCGTACATTGCAGTTTTGTTAAGAAAAACATCCATGCAGATTTTGAGAAAGCCATCATGTGCGCACAAATCAGTTTCAGGTGAAAAGCAAAACGTCAGTCATGAAAATTCTCACAATTTAAAAATTATTTACCAGACCTGCAAAAGGATTCTAGAACAAAAGATGACTTAAACCCAGATAAATATATTATTCCATGATTAGTTTTTAAATAAAACTTATAATTTCACCAGGAAAATAAAATTAAACAAAGGCTAACAGTTATTGTTTATAGACAGAAGTTGGAAACTAACCTAAATAGTACACAAACCTCATAATTTACTAAATATATACTATTTACTCAGCTTAAAATATTGAACAAATCTGTGCACTGCCTAGTAATCTACGTTAACTGCGTAAGATAGCTTTTTTTGATTGTTCCCTTTCATAAACATTTCCCTTAATTTACACGTGTCCCTAGAAAAGTGTGAAATAGGGGTTCTACTGTAATACAAACTTTTTTCATACACTACGATATACTGTAATCCCAAGCACGCTTATCAATACTATAAAACCCTTAGTGCTTCTGCATCACAGAGGAATTTGTAAAACACATGCTGACCTCACTTACCAAACAAATGAATTGTGCCAGAAGTATGATGGTGCAGCACAGTAGTATACAAAGTGCAATAGCTAATCCATTGCTAGTAAACTGTTTTTCTCAATCAGAAGAAAGAGACAATAAATATAAAATTTTAACACGTGCAGTGGCATTATCCCCTAAAAAAAAATAGCGAAGGAGAAGCACTTAGCATCATCATTTGTATTAGCACCACTATACGTTACCAGGTCCAGGTTTTGGTGGAAAAGTAAAACACAATAACATATATGCTATTTAATGAAAAACATGGGTAGATTGCAGAGAACATTCACTTTTTTTCTTTTCTCACTAGAGCACAAAGAAAAGTTTGGTATAACCTGGCACTGGTTAAAAATTTATTCAATCTCCAGTGCCATTATGTCTACATGTTCAAATGTAAGTGTCAGCGCAGGGATGAGTCGGTTCAGCTCTCTGTTCTTTTTCCCTGTAGAATCTGGAAGTGATTCAGTACCAAAAAGTTTGATTTTCCCTTTTTTTCTCATAACATACCTATGTTTATTTGTAGTCAAGGGCATAGAAAGCATATTTTCCCAGTGGCGGTCAATCTTCAAGAGATTTTTTTAACCTCATCAGCTCCTACGCCCAAACCAGTTAGTGAGCAAAGGTCTTGGCGATAGAGCTTTCATTCAGAATTACTAATTTTTTTTTTAGGATAAATTTAATTTTATGAATTCTAAGGATTGTTAATGTTAGATTGCTGATACCACTATTACATCTACAGTCAGTCTTGGGATTAGGAAGTAATTAATAATTTACTGCCACCAGTCACGCTCTTAAAACCACTTTACTATGACAGAGTTAAATTTAAAAAATAAGTATGAAAAATGTTGTAGTCCAAATTAATAATAATAATAATAATAGTTGGGCTAGTTAATTAACTACTTTAATCGTAATAATTATTTTAAAGTGAGCTCAGAAAAATATGATTAAATATTAAATCATTCTTGCAGAATTAAATTTAAAGTACATTACTGTTCATTAAAAATAGCATTACCTGAAATACTTAGAACATATGCCATTGCTTCACTATGTCGTCACAGAAAACCAAGTCTGAGACATGAAAACAAACGCGGAAAAACGAGCTGAGAGTAGCTGTTGTTGAAAGTTATACATGAAATGTATAATAAAACCCACAAGAAATTACAGAACAAATAATTAAATGAAAAAACCAACAAGAACCCAAATAAAGACAGCACAAACAAACACAAAGACAAATTTTTTTTTTCACAAGACAGGATGACATAACAAGTAATATCAGCAAGGCTAGAGGACGATGACGAGACAGAAGAATACAGTTGGTTACAATCAAATGAAAAAACAGATGACAACTGAGACAGCACAGACGAACACCGAGAGACAAAGACAAAATTTCACACAAAACTGGAGGACAACAATGAAATAACTGCTGCAAGACTAGGTGACATGACGCAGAAGAACACAGTAGGTTTTCTTAGACGAGCTTGTTGCAACATTTTGGGAGCTAACTTCTACTCATCCAGTTAAGTGAAAAAGTAGTGATAAACATGTTTTTCCAATGTGTGTCTTTGTTGAGCAATGATGCATTTACGTAATGTACTTAAGACATTTCAGTGAATTGAATACAGTATTTGCCAAAGCCCAAATAAACTTCTCTATAGTGCTAAAACTCAGTAAGGGAAAAAAATTATAAAAACAATGCATGCTTAAAAAATATGAGGGAAATAAAGTCACACTATTTGTGTGTGTCCCAGACTGCCACAAGATTGTTGACAATATTAGCTACCACATGGTTTGTCGCAGCTAAAGTTATGTAATAAAATAAGCAACACTAGTTGTGTGCTAAGAATTCTTTTTTTTTTCGGTCGTACGGGACGCTAGTTTGTTTTAATATTTATTCTGGTTACGGCAGTCCTTTCATCGAGGTAACTTAGTGTCTATACAGATCCCCTTGACCTATCCAGTTAAACAGTCACTACAAAATTTGCATAATGTGCTACGTTGTGAATTAACAATCAAGACATTATCAATACACACACTGTTAAAAGTCATAAAACTGAGCTAAATACTGTCAGCACTTGTTTAGCTTTTATTATGTTACACTCTTTGAAATAAGCCAACATTGTTAGGACAGCTGAAGAATGTAGACAAAGCATTTGGCAGTTGAAATATTAGGTGTCACATGGTATTATTTGTGTTTACATCTACCTGGACAATACGTTACTGATACCTGGAAATAGAACTTGGGAGGGATTAAGAAAAGTGTGAAGTAACCGTGAATGGACTTAATTTTTATAAGTGTGGATTAATGCCTCACTGACAGTGGGAACATTAGCAACAGAAACAGGTGCACAATAAGGAATACAGAAGGACAAAGAAACATCCAACATTTGCTTGGAATTATTTCAGAAAAAAGATGGAAAACAACTATCAGGATGATCTGAAAGGGAATCAAACGATGGTTCTCCTAAACACAGAATTAGTGTGTTATCAAAGTACCACCTCACTCAATAAGACTGGGTTCAAGCATATTTGTACTCAATATAAGCACCTTTCCTAAAAATGCAGGCAACACCTATATATAATACTACTATTTAAAAAAAGGCAGAGTACATAAAACTTGAAACATGATGTAAGGAGAAGATTTTGATAAGGATCAAGGTATCACATAGCATGACACTGTAAATCTTATCTCCCCTCTTTCCTCCTTTTAATTTAGTTAAACTCCCCCCCCCCCTTTGGCATTGGTTTACCCCTTATGTAAATCCCCCCACCACCTGCCAAGATCCTTTTCCACATGACACGTCATAAAAGGAATATAAAACATTTGAGCTAAATTATTTTTAGCCATGTGAAAATCACATTGCATGCACACTACAAAAATGTTATAACGTATAATTTACAAATAATGTAGTTTTATCAACCAATATTTAAATTGTATTGTATGTTTATATTAGGGAAGGGCAGGGTGAGGGAAAGGGAGGAGGAAGGGGGAAAAGGAA
>NQII01004329.1:32594-81053 GCA_002778355.1 Clitarchus hookeri | reverse complement strand
GGAGGAAGGGGGAGATGGAGGGTGGAGGGGGAGAGAGTGAGTGAGTGAAGAGATTCGGGTGGCTTTTGACATTGAGATCTTGAGAGCTGATGAGGGTGAAACGAGGTGAGTTTGGAGCAGCGCCAGAATGAAAGGGCAGCAGAAACGGAAAATCCCAGTCGACCAGCTACATTGTCCGGCATGATCCCCACACGCAAAAATCCAGGAGCGACTCCGCCGGGAGTCAAACCCAGTTCGCCTAGGTGACACAACTGAGAGAAATTTATATGCGAGAGCAGTTGATATAATCTCAACAAATTGGAGGGGTACGGTAACTGTGAGTCTCACCGGCATGCCAATGTGAAAGGTGGCTGGCATACGACGTAGGATAGCACGATCCAGATCCTGCGGTCGGTTGGTCGCGCCCATGACGACGATGCAACTGTCTGGGTCTGTGCACAGCCCATCCCACATCGACATGAACTGCGCTTTCATCATGGCAGTTACCTCATGGTCCTGAGAGTTGCGCACACGCAAGAATGAGTCTGCAACAAAACACAAGCTTCTCAAAGATGACCTTCTTTGCCAAATCACCACAGTATCTGCATAACTCACATAATGTGGCTAACACAAGAAAAATTCCCCGAGCACATCAATACTTTGCCAGTCACCGCCACAACTTCAAAAGTGTGGAGTACGTCACTACCTAATTTTAATTCTAAGGCTTCAACGCCCACAATTTTTTCACATTTTCAGACTGTCGTAAAAAAACCAGGAGTAACACCCTACTTTAATTTTTATCAGGTAATCTTATCACATGAATAATGAACCTTTATCTCCAATATCCATAAACATAATGCAACAAATTTCACCAGAGTACCCATTACAAATAAATCAGTTCCACTTTATACCCATTTTTTTTTAAAAACTGAATTCAGTTTTTTATTTCTATGTTATCATGTGTAGAGTATTTTGACGCGTTTAATCTCTAACATCATAAAAGTTGAGGACAATTGTTAGTAAAGCTCAAGTTAAAGGAAAAATCATAATAAACTGTAGATTATTTGATTAAAGTTACTACTACTAATAATAATAATGCTTAAATCTAGCAAAATATGGTAGAGACTAGGAATTTCAAAATAAATTCATAAATTCTCTAACTACTGGATTGCAAGTATTTAAAATGCTGGAAGTCAACATCAGTATTAAAATGACAATCTGCATGCAATTAATGATAACCAGTTTATCAATTTTTAATACCCAAGTATATCTACACAACTGTGCCTTTTGACATGAAAAGGAGGTATGTCCGACTAATAATGTAGGCTAGACAAAAATGCCATCAGAATTTGCCTATAATTTTCGAGGTAAATTAATTATTTCCATTTATCAAGATATATTTATTACTAAGCATTTGATTTTGGAGGGTTAAAATTAGGGATAGATGAATTCCGTCATTTTTTTGGTTCTCAGCTCTAGATTATTTTTCCTGTTTTTTTTCTTTCTTTTTCTTCTGCTATAAGTATAAAAGCCAGATAACATTTCAGAACAGCTTCAGGTTTTCCTTTTATATTACGTGACTCTGGTTTCAAAGAGAAATACAATGCTAAAATGCAAAACAAATTAAAATTATTTTTACTCATGTCTAAGAAAGAAACTCAAACTATTTTGCACAAGTTTACTTGTCCGGCAAAGAGTTAACAATCACATAACCTCTAAGGACACCAAATGGCATCGAACATCTTGTTATCACATGACTACTCCTGTTCACTGCAGTGAGTGCTTATTTTTCCATTGTTCGCCATAGTGATGTTCATTTTGTGCATGTTGCACCCAACAGCTGTATACTATGGACACCTGTCATTTTTTTTCATATACAAGAAATACACAGTTAGAAATCAATACAATTTGGGGTACTTTGAGAATTTCCAGATGTTAACCCATGTTGAAATATGAAAATATTACTTGTCATCAGTAATTAATTGATGTTGATGATAGGTAATTCGTTTTTCACTTCATGTACACATAACTAGTGTGTTTAGGGTTTCAGTCATAGTAGAACTGAGATTTTGACACCAGTTGTCAGACCTGAATCTCAACGTCTAGAAACAGGCGAAACAGAGGAACAGAAGAACCGAGAACAGGTAACCAGATTCAATTCATCACTCGTATGTATGAGCCCATTCTTGGGGACCATGAGAACTCACAAATTTGGAGATCTGAGTTGTATGCGAGTTAAATGCAGAAAAGAAGAGAGACAAACCAATAGGGCAAATTCACACAATTACTATGTGAACTCAACAATATATTGTATATACCCAAAAATTAAACAACTTTCAAAATCTTTAGGAGAAATTTAATTTTTTTCAAAAATATTTTGGCATGTTATTTTGCAGTATTTTTAACTGGGCAATTAAAGAAGGGCATAATAAGTGTGTACACTAATTAAAACCTATAAGAACTACATATATTATATGTACAGGTAGCATATGCTTGACAATAAAATTAAAACTACAAACAATGTTTGTGACCAAAAAATGCTACAAACATTTTCACATGAGAAATAACAGGATCAAAACTAAACCAGAAAAAAAACTCTAAATCTTAACAGTATATGCCAGGTTAACACATTCGCTGCTGGAGATGCTTATAAGTGTCAGAGAGCATACAGATATCACCTGAATCCAGTGCAGCTGACACTTGCATTGTTGCATCTGGCGCCTTCTAGTATTCAGAAATTATTTTAGAATTTAGTATTAAGTAATACTGGAACACTACCTTTAAGATTTTATATAAATACAAATTTGTCTCCAAGCTCCCACAGTGAATGTGTTAACCACTAGTATGAAGGCTGTCAGGTTTATGATGATGGCAACGCACCTATCTCGTCAATGAAGATGATGCACGGCTGTATTTTAGCAGCAAGGGAGAAGACTGCACACGCCAACTTCTGGCTCTCGCCATACCACTTGTCTGTCAAGATAGACACGTCCAGGTTGATGAAGCGCATACCCGCCTCACGAGCTGTCGCCTTGGCTATGAGCGTTTTGCCACATCCTGGTGGGCCGTGCAGCAACACTCCTATTCCCACACACACACATACTGTACATTGTCAACTGTGCCACACACAACATACACCTTCTATGGTCCAGTCGTCGTCACTTCCAACTTTTCTAAAGCCCTACTGAAGTTCTACTTTCAGGCAGGCTATCCCTCTGCCCCATGCAAACAAAGTCTAGTCCCAAGTCTAGAAAATTACATGAAAGGCACAATGCACCATATTTTCTTACTAGGTATTACCAACACATCTATTTACTTTCTGTTTTTACTCATATCAATTGTAGATAAAATATGATTTATAAATAAAACATAAGCAAAATTTAAATTTAACAAATAATAAGATATGTACTTTTATGGTAACAGAAATATAAAATGATTGAGATACACGACATATTTTCCAGGATCTCCACACAAATTTGTAATAAAATTTCCCTGACCAAAATTTTAAATTTCATTAACTCCACAAGATTTTTAAATGCGATTTTCAGTAAAATACAAAAGAAATACCACCTCTGCTATCCCAGTTTTTTCTCCACTTCATTTCTTCTTTATTTCTAAATTTTACAAACTAAATATAAACATAAAAGCAAAAAATTTGAAATATATATTTTGTACAAAACAGGGTAATTATGGAGGATTTATACAGTTACTAACCAGTCATTTTTCAGTTGTTCGAAACACAGTTGTAAGCTATTCAAGTTACATGAAGGTGTCAAGTCACCTCTCCTACTCTACCCATACTCTTCACAGCGTAGTACGGAACACACTAAATCACTAGAAAGTCTTACTATAAATTTTAAACAAATAAGATGCTTGTTTACTGAGAAGCCACTTTCTACTACTGCATTTCTTTCCATGTGACAGAATGAAACACTGCTTCACGAAAAGCAATAAATCCTGTAATTTTTTGTTATGACCAATAAGTGAGTAAAAAAAATTCATTAAATATAAAATTGGTGAAAAATTCCATCCATTTCTGAGAAAGAGCTTCCACAATAAATGTAACATACTATTTTATGCCACTCTAAGAATGAGTTTCACGAACTTTTGGTGTCGTGCAGTTGTTTTAGAACAATGTAAACTTTCGACAAACCTAAACATGACTGCAAGAGAATAGTTTTGGGATTAAATCAAGTTAACCCGCACACAAGAAAGGACTTTTCACTTTAATCTTTTCTATCATGCAGAAAACAATTTTTTGAAAACCATGCTTTAACAATTTGTTCTTGTCAAAACACTCAATTTCTTTAAGCATCTTTCTGGCAGTATATTCAATGTAAACTTTCTCTGTTGGGATGAGGTACCGGCTTCAGCCATTTTTTTCTTGCTTCGAAAACCTCATCAACAGATTCCTGAAAATCTTCAAGTACTGTGAAAAGACAAGGCAAAAATGGTTTTTGACTTTGCAACATCTCTAGGAACGGTTCACATTCTGATATCAGACTTCTGAAAGCAGACTGTCTCACTTTCAGAAGTGTATCATTCATAGCTTTCTTGAAACACTTATAAATTATCATTTCCAGGAATACATTCTTCCTTAGTAAATTTTTCAATACGATCATAAATTTTCAGTGCTCGTTCAACACATGCAACATTTTCTAACAATCGAACAGAAGTAGACTTGAAGGGAACATTTTAATTCCCTGCAGTTTCTGAGTACTGTACTGGGTTGTCTTTTTGGAGACTACGCAAGGCTCTCAAAAAACAATAAACATCCCATCTGGATGCCTGATTNACTGTACTGGGTTGTCTTTTTGGAGACTACGCAAGGCTCTCAAAAAACAATAAACATCCCATCTGGATGCCTGATTGCCTGTTTTCATAGTTCCATTAACTGTAAACAGGCACAGTTACCAATATCAAAGAAGTAATTTCCCATTTGGATTATAAACATTCGGCCTGGTTTCAAGTCGTGCATTTAGCAAATAGTGAAATGCTGGGTTGCATACATCAGGGTGTCCAATGAAATTCCATTTTGGAATTCCCTGACATTTTACTGTTTTTCAAGGCAGAATCTTACCATTTTCTAAGACTTATTTTAAGGATAGAAACCNACATTTTACTGTTTTTCAAGGCAGAATCTTACCATTTTCTAAGACTTATTTTAAGGATAGAAACCTTTCAATACTATATTTTTCCACCGCTGACAGAACAAAAATGCTGTCAATGAAGAGAATTAAACTACACTGCAACAGACCAAGCAAGCCAGTTCAATATTTTATTCAGATAATCAATATTTCTCGTGATACACGCTATTGACTTCACATAAGTGCCCACTAAACACACACACAAATACTTTTATTTTGTATGCATACGACACATGTCACTTGACAAAGATGTATTACTGCCCGTTCACAAACTTAAAAATTTAAATTTTAAAATGCACATGCTCATANCAATTTTTTGAAAACCATGCTTTAACAATTTGTTCTTGTCAAAACACTCAATTTCTTTAAGCATCTTTCTGGCAGTATATTCAATGTAAACTTTCTCTGTTGGGATGAGGTACCGGCTTCAGCCATTTTTTTCTTGCTTCGAAAACCTCATCAACAGATTCCTGAAAATCTTCAAGTACTGTGAAAAGACAAGGCAAAAATGGTTTTTGACTTTGCAACATCTCTAGGAACGGTTCACATTCTGATATCAGACTTCTGAAAGCAGACTGTCTCACTTTCAGAAGTGTATCATTCATAGCTTTCTTGAAACACTTATAAATTATCATTTCCAGGAATACATTCTTCCTTAGTAAATTTTTCAATACGATCATAAATTTTCAGTGCTCGTTCAACACATGCAACATTTTCTAACAATCGAACAGAAGTAGACTTGAAGGGAACATTTTAATTCCCTGCAGTTTCTGAGTACTGTACTGGGTTGTCTTTTTGGAGACTACGCAAGGCTCTCAAAAAACAATAAACATCCCATCTGGATGCCTGATTACCTGTTTTCATAGTTCCATTAACTGTAAACAGGCACAGTTACCAATATCAAAGAAGTAATTTCCCATTTGGATTATAAACATTCGGCCTGGTTTCAAGTCGTGCATTTAGCAAATAGTGAAATGCTGGGTTGCATACATCAGGGTGTTCAATGAAATTCCATTTTGGAATTCCCTGACATTTCACTGTTTTTCAAAGCAGAATCTTACCATTTTCTCTGACCTATTTTAAGGATAGAAACTTTTCAATACTATATTTTTCCACCGCTGACAGAACAAAAATGCTGTCAATGAAGAGAATTAAACTACACTGCAACAGACCAAGCAAGCCGGTCCAATATTTTATTCAATAATCAATATTTCTCGTGATACACGCTATTGACTTCACATGAGTGCCCACTAAACACACACACACACACACAAATACTTTTATATTGTATTCATATGACATATGTCACTTGACAAAGATGTATTACTGCCCGTTCACAAACTTAAAAATTTAAATTTTAAAATGCACATGCTCATAACAACATTATCCTGTATTCATACAAATAATAGTTTTTGCAGAGTAGCCATTATTTACATTTTCCCTTGCCCAGGTGAAAATTCCCTGTTTTCCTTGTGGGTGGAAACCCTGTACATGTACTTTGAGCATTTTGAAAGCAACCTATATGTGTTGGGATAGTGACCTAGGAGTGGAGTGGAGAAATTTGAGTGGTTCTTTTAACAAGGTCTTGAGAGCTGACGAGGGTGAAGTGAGGTGGAAATGGGGCAGTGCCAGAACGCAGTACAGGGGTAATAGTAACATCCCGAAAAAACCTGCTGACCAGCAGCATCATCCAGCACAATCCCCACGTAACAAAACCCAGGAGCAACCCCATCAGGAATCAAACCCAGCTTGCCTTTGTGAGAGGCGAGTACTATAGCCGCTATACCCAGGAGGCAGAAGGTTCATGTCTGTCAATGCAGGGGATTACCTTTAGGGGGCTGGCAGAGTTGTGAGTCCTGGAACAGCCTCTTCTTCTGGATGGGCAGGATGATGGACTCTCGCAGCTCCTGAGTGATGTGCTCCAGCCCTGCCACGTCGCTCCATGTCACGGGAATGTCGCTGGGGTTCACCAGGTGGCTCGCAATCATCATTTCGTACTCAGTCAGCGGCTGTAAGCAGTCGCCACCACTTCACATCACCAGGCTACACTAGCCTCCAGTATGTCCAAGTAATGCCCAGGCACGTGCACGCACGTCTGCACACACACTCTCTCTCTCTCTCACACACATCATTTTCTGTCATTACTAGTCCAGTAGTGAAATGCATGACTTCCTTATTCCCAAAACAAGGCAACTTTTACATGACACAAGATGCATGCAAGATGGAACTCTCATACTAATTTTCATGCAAGAATATCTTGTGCCAGGCAAATCTCATACAAAATGAGGAGATAGAGCATGTCCTATTTTCAGAAGAGTTTTGCATGAAGCAAGCGATTCCATTGGCTGGTCTCTGCTAGTCATGTGACCACCAGAGAGGTAGAAGAAGAGCAGAGAATATTGCTGTGCAAAGAGTAATCAGGTGAAAAATTTTCATGGTGAAGAACTCTTAAAAATTATTATTTTGAAAATGGAGTGGAGTTTAGATAGTGTTGTGAGATTGTTAGACACGTACAAGGAATATCCTGCTATATTTAATTGCCGCCATTTTAAAACTGTGTGTGTTCACGAGACATAATTATTAAAATTGTGGCTAGTTAATATATTCCAAAACCATCAGTTTTTCTTGTGCAAAGAGGTATTTTGCTGCAAGTTTGATCTGTGGACTCATTTACTCTTAGGATTTTCCTGATATTCTCGCATGAAATTTCTCATATGAGGTGACATACAAAAAACATTTTGCATAGTATAAAAGCAGCTTAAATAAAGTAAGCTGTTCACAGCTTCATGTAATAGATATCAAAAAACAAAACTGAATATTTATTTTATTTAATAAAAAAAACCATCTTTTCAAAAAGGTAATAATGTTAATACCTTTAATAAAAATTTAAAGTAGATGCAAATAAATTGAGTAGTACTTTTGAAATATGTTACAATTATGGGTAACATTTCCATGATTACTGACAATTTCTCACAAAATCTACAGAGCGAGTGAGTGAAGAGATTTGGGCTACTCTTAACATTGAGGTCTTGTGAGTCGACCAAATCTACAAACGAATCATCCTGTGATAATACAATCCCTTGTCATAAAGTCAGAAGTTTTGGGTCCTTTCAGGAACATTACAACAGGGTTGTTTAGAATAAAAGTAAGTTTTACTCACATCCTTCAGATTATCAATTCCAAGCCGCTGTAACTGTTCTTCAGCCTGGAAAAAAAAAATCATAAAACTTAGCTACATGCTGACATATAAGGAATGAAAAGTTAAACTTTAAATAAAGTCTAGGGAAAAAGTTTCAGAAAGCTAGGTAGCTCCAGCATATAAAAACCATTATTAAAATATCAGGCCCCGCATTTATACAGGATGGTCCGCCTAACGTGGACATCCCTAACATTTCCGGAACAGTTGCAGGTCACGTAATACTGTTTTCGCTAAATTAAATGACATACGGGGGCAAGTAATTTGCAAGAAAATGTATATTTGTAACATGTGCATAGACAGAAATAATTAAACCACATATGATTTTTCCCCTGGAAACCTACATTTATTTCAACAGCATCTGAAAGTATGTGCAAAGAGGAATTCAGTGATATAGCATATGCAGTGGAAAGTAACACAGAAGCGCCAAGAAATAATATGCAAATATGATTAAGTTAAGTGGGCCGGTAGCATGGCGCGGTGAACCTGTGCTCACTACTGGCTTCTGGTACTCTTTGTGGAAACTTAAAGCCCCCATAAAATTAGAGATTAAATTTAACATCTTCCAAAACAAATTAAAATGACGAAAAGTCTGTAGCTCTCAAAACGCAAAAAGAAGTTGCACACATTACCCAGCCTCTGTACGTCTTACTTATCATGTTGGTGAAGATGGCAGCCGAAGTTATGGAAAACACTCCAAAACTAATTTCAATGCGGCTTGGATCTCTTCTTTCATGCCCCGCACATTTAAAACAAATTGGTGCCACTCTAACACTATGCCTACTCTTACGATGGGCGATAATATAAAAAAATTATATGCAAATATTGCAGACAAAAACTTACGCTGATCCGCTCATCATGGCGTCCGAGAAGAAAGTAATTAGTCACCGGGGTTCCCCTGATAACGCTAATCACACTGGAAATTCCTAAAAGACGTCACTTCCATCTATATCATAGTACAGTAGACTCCNTCCCCTGATAACGCTAATCACACTGGAAATTCCTAAAAGACGTCACTTCCATCTATATCATAGTACAGTAGACTCCCGATTATCCGAGGTAATTGGGACCGAGATCACCTCGGATACGGTAAAACTCGGATANTCCCTTCAAATTCGCACGAAATGACAGCTCGACATAACAACAGCCAATACAGGAAACACATGGCACCTAGCAATAGCCGATTTCTCAACCTTGCACGTCAAACAAAGAAACATCGCTTCTCATCCTAATTGTCCTGCTTTTGAGAGCATTATTTTTATTTTGTATCTTCCGATGACTAGCTCGTTTAACCCGGAGGCTCGGTTGACCGGGGCTCGGATAATCGGGAGTCTACTGTATAATCAATCCTGTAATTAATACCTTTCTCCATTGCCAAAACTTCTGGATAAAACCAGGTAGAAATGCTAAGAGAAAAACAATGATAGAAATAAAATTAACATTGCCAAAGATATCAGAGCTCAGTTATCACGTAACAAATAAGAAATAGAACTGTCAAACCGTAAAAAAATAAACAAACCAAAACATAACGTTAATATAATTTTAGAGGTGATTTCCTGATTATACAAAACTAGCTATACCTGATGGTAGGGGCTTTAAATTAAATAAATAACGACCTCCAAAATAAATACACATTCAACTCAAACGAAACTAAAACATAAACCAAACTTCAAATGCTGAAATTGTTACAAAGTAGTAGTCTTCTCGGCATCTTCNCTAAAACATAACGTTAATATAATTTTAGAGGTGATTTCCTGATTATACAAAACTAGCTATACCTGATGGTAGGGGCTTTAAATTAAATAAATAACGACCTCCAAAATAAATACACATTCAGCTCAAACGAAACTAAAACATAAACCAAACTTCAAATGCTGAAATTGTTACAAAGTAGTAGTCTTCTCGGCATCTTCCTTGCAGAAACCTACGGGTCCTTGGTGATATTACAATCCCGTGCACCATTCTTAAACACCTATGCATATTTTAAAGCTATATAGGATGAGTATAAAAGAATACCCCAACTTTGAAGGTCTATAATATCAAAACCAAACAACCTACAACCTTGGCTGACCAATCAAATGAACCGTGGAACCGTGAAATTTGTTTACCATATGTCCATAAATGTTCAATGTGACCACCACGAGCGGCCTGAACGACATCTATGCACTAATCAAAACTCGCTGCACACTCGTCAGCATGTCCGGTGTTACGGTTTGGGTGGCGTCCGTAACACCGGACACGCTGTTATGAGTATTTTATTGCAATTCATTCAGTTTTACGTGTTCAATCAAATAATTGTGCAAAAATACGAGTGTTTCTGTGCCAATATGTCCATGGGAAATGCTAAAATATAATATTTGTGGGGTAATTGTAGTGTCTATGGACTTTCGACAAATTTAATAGACGTTAATGTGTCGTATTTAATCATCTACGAGGTATGAATGCAGATTCAATCAGTGAATAACGTAATACATTTGAAGTTTTAGGATAGACAGTGATTATATTGTAGTGATTTGTACTGTGTAGTACTGCGTGTGAGTGTATTAATTGAAGGGCTTATGTAATTTTGCCGCCAGTCATATAAAATGCAGTAGACCTAACCAAATTAAACCTAAATTCATGATAGGGGAATCGCAGGGGTGGATGACCGTATGCAAACTTACTTATTATGGTTTCTGCAAGTTTCATTATGTGTGGTATATGTATATGACAGGGTTTTACATTTTTTAGTATGTTGTCAAGGGTTTAGATATTGCTGGGCGTAGCTATTTGATATGTAGCATACCTAACCTAATTAAACCATACTTCACGATGTGTAACTCACAGGTGTTCTATGAACTGCCGCAATAAGATATATGGTATGTGTTGGCAAACAGTACCCCTGTATTTACATATTGTGAAGTTAGGTATTCTTGCATATAATGTATGAAAATATAACTATTTTACACATGTTTTACCTCACAATTTACCTGATCTTCGTATCCCTATCCATTATCGTATTTGTGGTTTGTAATGATATGTTGGTGCCCCTAGTAAATTTGTGTTCTGTGTAATTACACCACTTTCTGTGAATTTTTCTTTTGTTTTCAGAAAAGTCGCTATTCTTAACAATTACCATAATTCCCAATTAAATACCACCATAGAGATATTAAGCTAATCGCTATTAGAATTGAAGCCCTTATCACTATTTTTATACTAGCTAGTAATCTGCCTGTATTAATTTCACACATGATAAAACATCTATTGCCATGCATGATCATCATTCCAAATATCTGCCACTCGTGCATCAAATCCTACTTCCCCACCGTCCAGCTGGTCAGTCTATCTCCGCTCTGCAGATGCTCGCAGAATACACTCGCTTGTCACTGCATCGTCGCTCCGATGGTTCCACACGACAATGGCTGTACAAAACTCGACTCTCTCAACACAGAGGCATGCCGCAGCTGGCCTGGCGCAAAAGGTTTCTTGCACCAAGAGTAATGATGAGGGGGAAGAGAAACCAGTGATGACCAGAAAATTTGCGTAACGACTACGCAAGACATAATATCTTCAAAGGATGGGGAGTGGCATCAGTCCCAATTGCCTCATATCGGCACGTGTTAGTGCGACCACACACAGTCCGTTTGTAACTCTGCCTTCCACTGTCCAGTTAAAACTCTTCTACAATGTGGCAGTAACCCTAGACAATTTTTTTTTACTTTCAAGTATGATTTTTCGGAGGTAAATGTTTTGTATCCAAATTTTAGATGTTTACATCCTCTACTCATGTTTTTGGCAATGCTTGGTACTCTATAGTCACACACCAGAGAGTTTGTATGTTTATTTTATTTATCACTCCATTAGTTTGTTTTAAAGTGTATAATTTGTAATGTTTATTATTTTTTCTTTCTCTCATTATTGTAATTTCAAATTGAATGTTTATTTTGTCACAGATATCAATTTAAGCAAATATCTTCCTTTTAGCGGACTTATGTTTAAATTGCAATGGGGTAAGAGAAATTGAAAACTGGAAATGGAGAACGCTTAAATGCCATAAATTCGAAAATCACATTTTTGATGTCAAAATGTTTTATGTGCAAAGCCAAACCACCTGAAAAACGCTAGGAATGCCCCCAATGTAGTACAAAAATTGTGAATACAGATGCCACTGTGATGAATGTGTAGAGCAGTGCGACGTGAAGAATGATGTAGTGCACAGCTGATCGGAACAGTGGCAGCCATTACGTTCCCTGCCTGTGTGTTTGATCGTGTCTGAGCGTTGAGCGTGCAGTGTTTTGTAGCGGAATTGTTTCAGTTCTTTAGACGAATCATGTCTGAAACGAACAATTCACCAGTTAGAATTTCAAAAGTGAAAGTTTTTTGTGAAAGAGAACTTAGGTAAGCGGGCAAACCGTACACGACGTCTTTGGGGAAAAACATTCCAGGTAAACAACCTTCTCCTCTTAATGTCACGTGCAAGTGTAAGCAAGCCTGTAAAACACCGACACACGCATATCGAGAAACTCTGTTTTTGCAGTATTATGCATTGTCTGAAAAAGACCAAGGAACATACATTTCGAACCGATTAGAGCTGGGGTCAGTACGACGGCAAAGGCATGGGAAATGATGTGCCTCGTAACAGTAGGCGACAATCAACATTTTCTTCTGTACGGTCCCGAACGGGAAAGGAGAGCATGTTCGCATGTGCTGTAAAACATTCAGAAGTATTTTCGATCTCTCTGGTAGGCCTTTCCAAAATCTGCAACATCAAAAGAAGGAAGGCAAACTTATATTCAGTGACATGAGAGGAAAGAGTGCAGGTAGCAATGCAAGCAAAACAAAGTTTTCAGAAGACGACCAAGAGTTGGTTGTAGCTCATATCAACACCTTCCCCAGGGAAGTCTGCCATTATTCACAAAAGAAGTCCCAGAAGGAACACATTGGTCCCGACCTCAACTACTCACAATTATAAGCATTATTCAAAAATGATCACCCGGACAGCTCGGTTTCGCAGAAATACTACAAATCCATTTTCAGTAAGGATTGTACATGACTGAGGTTTGCCCATCCCCAGTCAGATAATTGTGTAATACTTGAGACAGGCTACAGATAACATCCAAGACTGCTCAAAACCCTGTTGACATGAAAGAATATAAATTTCAGAGAGTTGCACGTTTACAGTAGTGGAAAGGCCCAGGATGAGATGAAAAATGACACCATTAACTCACAGTTACCCGGAAGTGGTTTTGCTGTATTTTGTATAGACCTCCAGCAAGTGCTATTTGTGCAAACACTTACTCATTCTAGCATGTTCTACTCTCTCCAACTTTCATGCTACAATCTGTGTATCCACGACACATCGAATAACGAGATATATATGAATATGTGGCACGAGTGTATCGCTGGTCGTGGAGGGAGTAAAATAACCTCCTACTTGTTCAAAGTAATGACAAAAATAACGAGTACCCAACGAGTTGTGATATGGGCAGACAACTGCGCGGGGCAAAATAAAAATAGGATGGTGTTATTTGCAGTGTTGTACCTGGTAACAAAAAACTATTTTGACAGAATCAAACTAAATTTTTTTGTCACAGGCCACAGTTGACCGTGACTCCAGTAATCGAAAAACGAAAAAGAATCAAAGCTATGAAACCAGATTTAGATGACTTCATTCTAAGTTCTTGACCATCAAAGCCATTTTCGATTATTCACACGGAAAAAGACTATTTTGTCGATTTTCCCGCGCTTGCCAACTTGTTCGTGAACACTTCAAAACTCAACATTTTCAAAGCTTCAAAGGTGAAGGTGACAAACGATGATGTTTCCAGTGTTTACATCAAATAAACAGTTTCTGTCCTCTTGCCTTGGAGAAATCACCCAATTTTTAAGAAAACTAAAAAGCCGACTGGCCTTCCACATGAACTTCTGTTTCCATGTTTAACTATACAACGAACGGCATCAGTGAGGACAAGAAGAAAGACCTTTTACATGTGAGCAATAACTTGACAAAAGAAGAAGGCAGGGAGTTCTATAGGAATTTGTGTGATCACAATGGTGCATTTGCTCAATGAAAATACATGTTTTGTTTTTGTTACCTAATGTAGATGTATTACAATATATTTGACATATACAATGCACTCAGTCAATAATATCAACTGATAACATAATGATCTTGTTTGTTTCTTTGGGCTTTATTAATACAATGAAGTATTGTTCTGGAGTATTGTTTGGTTTCTCCCGAATAATGTAACATGTTTTGTGAGGTACATTGGACAAAAGCATACCTATGTTATAGACATGTATGAATACAATACTGTTAGTATTATAATCAGGTTAATTGACAGAATGTTTTACTTGATTTTAATAATACAGATTCGTCAAGAGGTATAACAATAAAAAGAAAGTAGGAGTATAGATAAAAGTGATTTAAATTGTGTTCGTAATTATAAAAATCCCCTTTGTATTAAACCGATTCCATAACATTCATAGATATAATTTTTATTTTTAAAGGTTTTTAGTCATATTTGTTAAATGATTTCATCTAACCTTTAACAGAATAAAATAATGTACAAATAGGTGAAGTCGTCTATTGTCAAACGTCTGCACTGTTTGTTCTCGCTTGTCTCTGAAGTCTAGAATTTTGATCGGCTGATGTTATACGTTAAATGCAAAGACATCAAAGTTGACTAAATTAACACGTGCTGCATTTAAAATTTAGCGTTGCAACATTTTTAATAGAATGTAGCCAAAGACATCATTGCCTAGTCTCCATGGATTAAAGACTTATTGAAATGCATTATTGAAGTGTCAAGGCGATTGTAGCTAAGCATTTATTGCAATATCAACGTACGCCAAAGATGTGGGAATAGGGGGAGGGAAGGGTAAAAAGGGAACGCAGCTGAATGTAAATGTATTAAAAAAATTATTCATTCCCAAACATTTACCTGCTACGTACACAGCTGGTGATTTCAGTAATTTACCACTGGGCTGTCTGCCAGCACTACTATGCATGTCTGCAGTGAAATCACAGGTCGTCGTGTCAACCAATTTACAAACACGCGCCCCCAGTGCACTGTTCACTATCAACCCATTGCAGCTGCGCCCTTATTCACCATTACAGTTCCACAGCAGAAAACACCCCCAAATACGTGAAACTCCACATACTAGATAGACATGCGGTGAGGTTTGTGAAGGAGTGGAATGTGTTGCGGGAGGAATTGATCAACCCATTGCAGCTGCGCCCTTATTCACCATTACAGTTCCACAGCAGAAAACACCCCCAAATACGTGAAACTCCACATACTAGATAGACATGCGGTGAGGTTTGTGAAGGAGTGGAATGTGTTGCGGGAGGAATTGATCAACCCATTGCAGCTGCGCCCTTATTCACCATTACAGTTCCACAGCAGAAAACACCCCCAAATACGTGAAACTCCACATACTAGATAGACATGCGGTGAGGTTTGTGAAGGAGTGGAATGTGTTGCGGGAGGAATTGATCAACCCATTGCAGCTGCGCCCTTATTCACCATTACAGTTCCACAGCAGAAAACACCCCCAAATACGTGAAACTCCACATACTAGATAGACATGCGGTGAGGTTTGTGAAGGAGTGGAATGTGTTGCGGGAGGAATTGATATCAGTGGGGTTGGAATATTAAGGAACTGAGTGGAAGAGGAGCATAGTTAAGCTGGGGGAGAAGTGAGAAAGATCGCCAGTGTGGTAACCCAATCACTGTATGACTCGGATACATAATACATCAAGCCAATCATCTTTAAGAGAACTAATTGCTCCTCATCATTACCTTTTTCTTCGCAGATTTCTTCATTTTGCTTGTAGGGTCGATTTGATTCAGCATCCATTTTATGCTAAAATATGTAACACCTGAGAATATTGTCAAACGTAGAATTAAATTGATAATTTCAGATCGAATCATAAACTGATCACTCATCTCTAACACAGCTCTATATAAGTAATTTTTAACAATTATTAACCTCACAAAATCATTATCACTAGCATTGCGTCCATAGACAAACCTGAATATAATTCAACACAGGCAGTGTCGCCATATGGGGAAATTAAAATTCTTATGTGCTGTAAAATTCCGGTATTTTCAATAAAATTCTCGTACTCCAATAACACAGAGCATATCCACGGTATATATGCTTGTTCTTGTACACTATCACACATTAAATAAATCCCAAACGGGAAAAGTAAGTGCAATTACATTACAGAAAATATAAATCACAAAAGCAATTCCCGTGGTTTTAAAACTACAGTTAAAATAGTTGTTTTTATAATATTACATTGTTATAGATGAGATTTTATATACACATATTATTTTTAATGAGCTCGAAGAATACTTCCGAAGGAGTAGATGGTCGTAATTACTGGTACTCAATTTTACAAAATCAAAATTTTAAATTATTTTAATATATTTAGTCAGAAGATGATAAATAAGTACATAAGACTAAAAAGATTCCATGACTTTATAATCTGAATAGCTGCACATACAACGTCAATCCACAATTAGCCCGTTTATCCCGCTTCAAAAGCGCAACTTTGATATGCCCTCTACAGATGCCTGAAAGCGGTGATCAACCCCTCCACGACTTCAACACCAGCGACGTGTGCCGGAGTGCACTTCACCTCTGTGAACACAATGTTATTCCGGAATCAGGTGACTGTCCTGATTTCATGCCCTCAAACGAGATCTTCTAAATATGTGATAATTCGGGCGAACAAATGCCGCCAAAATACGTCCCCAGAAACACAGCCGCAAGGGAAATAAAAGCTGCGGGGGCGACACGGTCGTGACCGTTTTCACAAAACCGCTCCCGTACACCTCTTCATTGGCTGTCTACGTACCTATGCATGTGTTGTGCATGAAGTATGAGTGTATAAAGTATTCAGTAATTTTTGGGCTTCGTAAACACGTTTGTTTACAATCTAAACAAACCATGTATTATTTGGCCACAGTAAAATCAACCTTTGTAAAACATGTATTCGAGAATGGATAACCCCACCTCTCCTGGGGTCAGAGTGGACTCGTCCACAGAAAGCCACNTTTGTAAAACATGTATTCGAGAATGGATAACCCCACCTCTCCTGGGGTCAGAGTGGACTCGTCCACAGAAAGCCACCTTTACCCACCCTTAAATTTCCATATATAAGGATGCGAGTGATTTTTGAATTAATTGAAATTACAATGCTAAAATGTAAACACAGCCAATGTACATGCAACAGACTATGAGAGACAGCCTAGTGACATATTTAATTATGTTGCATATATATAATTTATTACTATTTCAATTTATTTATAAGTTTAATTTGTTTACGAAAATTAATAATGTAAAGTGTACTTGTATTTTAGTGATGAGTAAGTGTTTTTGTACGTTTTTGTTTTCCCACTAAATGTGCCAGTGCATTTTTTGATACACTTTGTACACTTTCGGAAAGTGGTCCCAAGTGGGCCCACTATGCTCGGCCAGTTCGCTCTGTACTCGTTGAGGAAACGGATGCATGCTGCACACCCCTGGGCTCTTCAACATCTTGTATATGTCTGTAGTAAATCAATAGTTATTAATTTTATTTTGGAACTTAATTGCCTTCACATATTGCCTTAGCCCAGGGGCAGTGTCGTTCTCAGTCCCGCCAGCTCACAATGAGTCTGGTGTTTAATTTGCTTAAATATTTTTTTATCAATCACGTGCCTGGTTGCCAGTGTTGGTTGCAGTATGCCTTAATACTGGAACTATGTTATAATGGAATAAATAATGATTAAAAATCAATGAAGTGATCTCGTGTGTTTATTCACTATCGGCCGCCTTACGACCTTGTAACTTAACATTGTGTCTTTTACCCAATGGTGCATCGCACCTCTGACCAAGGCTTTGTGGTTTATTTTTTTGGCATCTGAGATGGCCACTCAACATTCTCACGTCATAATTAGAGGTGTTAAAGAAGGCCTACACTCTCGTAGGTAGCCATAGGTAGGGCTTAACAACATTACCGACGATGTCGACTCGTCGCACAGGATGAGCCCATGGAAAGCTGCATAGACTATCAGCCCATCCCTGGAAGAGTATCCCTTGCTCTGACGCCCTTTTCCCACCTTGTAAATACCATAGCACATGTACCTCAAACCCTCAATTCTGCATGATCCTGTGATCATTACAACCATTTNCCCACCTTGTAAATACCATAGCACATGTACCTCAAACCCTCAATTCTGCATGATCCTGTGATCATTACAACCATTTGTGTGGTTTTCCCAACAGTGCAGCTAAAATTTTTTGTCAAAATGCTAATCATGAAAAATCTGTCCCTAATCTCAATATGTAAAAGTTTCCTTGTTATTACAAGTGCNCCTCAATTCTGCATGATCCTGTGATCATTACAACCATTTCTGTGGTTTTCCCAACAGTGCAGCTAAAATTTTTGTCAAAATGCTAATCATGAAAAATCTGTCCCTAACCTCAATATGTAAAAGTTTCCTTGTTATTACAAGTGTCATTTTTATGTGTCCAATTTTTTTAATGGAAACCTTGTAATTAATTTGGCCAACCTCTCGAAATTCCTAGAAAAATTAATGGACCCCGAATTTCCAATTTCCGCATCGAAGGAGGCCATGCCAACGCCAATCACCAAGAACATCGCGCCAGAGCTGGAAAACCAGCAGCATCGTGGTGGACACCAGCCAACCAGCTCCTCAATGCTGCCATTATGATGAGCACCATCCACCCCCTCTCTCAACCCACTGGGCGAGACGAAAAAGTGACAGCTCGCAGTGTNACCCCGAATTTCCAATTTCCGCATCGAAGGAGGCCATGCCAACGCCAATCACCAAGAACATCGCGCCAGAGCTGGAGAACCAGCAGCATCGTGGTGGACACCAGCCAACCAGCTCCTCAATGTTGCCATTATGATGAGCACCATCCACCCCCTCTCTCAACCCACTGGGCGAGACGAAAAAGTGACAGCTCGCAGTGTTAGTGGAGATGTACCACGCCTACCTCTGCTTGGGCAGGTTACCGCTCCCATTACGCAGTGCAGGGGATACGGCCCGAGAACAGGTGGTTCGTTGACCACTGGCGAAGATCAGCTGGGCACAATAGAGTTTTGCTGGAAGTGTGTGTGCCAACTACAGGATCCAGATTCTTTTTATGTTAGTGCAACTTCAAACAAGCACCTGTCAATCTGACAACCCTGTAGAAGCCCAGCGACTATGCGAGGNCTTTTTATGTTAGTGCAACTTCAAACAAGCACCTGTCAATCTGACAACCCTGTAGAAGCCCAGCGACTATGCGAGGACATTGACCAAATTAATTGAGAACTGTGCTCAAAGGCTGCTCAAAAGGTTCGTGGTACCATCAAACCTGTCCATGACACAACGAGCTGCAAGTGTACCATAAATTTTCAAACTAGTGCACCAACCAAATTTCGAAGAACCATTAGAAAATGCAGCGATGGGCAAAGGTGTGATTGCTTAGTGAAACAACCCTAGCATGCACTCGGTGCCGCCGAGTGTAACACGACAAGTGTTTCACTCGTGATGCAGCAGGAACATGCAGATATCAACACAGAGAACTTTTTCCAGTGTGTGTGAAGTAGGGGGCCATTATGCCCCCCCCCCCCTGTTCTATTATCCACAGCAACCCAAACAACAATATTTTGTATCACTACACACAACCATAACCACTATAATGAACGATTTCAACTTTCTGCTGTCAGGGAAGGAGCTCCAAATTCACGTGTCGTGGCAGCTGCGAGTGTGCATAAAATAGAACGAGTATGATCCCGGGAACGAGCGTTTCATCTGTCAGCAGTGCACGCCACAACTCAGCATGCTGCCACCACTATCACACTCACTCTAAGGCCTGTGCAGGCGAGTTTCCACACACGACCCTTCAGCTGTGCATTCCACGGCGCTCCTCCACACGGCCATGCGACCACATGGTGCCATGCCCACCCAGGCCACATTAACAAAACATTCATCTGCAGCGGCACTAGCATCCACGCCGACCCGCTTCCAGGCTTTGCAGTCCTACCCACAAAAGATCCTGCAGTATTTCTACACGACTGCAAGAGACAACTGCAATACTATGGCGTGAAAGAGGAAGACAGTCCAAAATGTTTGGGAGATCGCTTAAACAGTGACGGGCGTCAATGATGGTGTGGTATATCGCAGTACCTTTGAGTGCCATTTCGCAGGAACATTTATCTCTATTCAAGCATGCAGCCGCATGATCTTATAAAATCAGAAATCAGTGAACTTTTATCTACTTTTGCCAAAAAGATAATTAATTTAGTGCCCACGTACAACCCTCACATGTCAACTAAGGGGATACTGGAAGTAGTGGCCAGAACAGTGCGACTGGAATTCCGCGGTGCGCTTGTCCCACTCATAGATTATTCTGTGGATTACTTCATGCACTCTGTAGTGATTTTAGAAAAGAAATCCGCATCAAAACCTGTGCCACCACGTCGCAACTTCACGCATCCGTGTCGGAACTAGGAAAATGAGTCAAAGGGGGGCCAGTTGTGAAGGACACAGACTCTAAAAGCTCTGAAAAGGTATTAAAATCACCGAAAACTACATATCCTTGTGATGGACCTGATTCGGAGAAAAACGACCCAAGGGAACAAGTTCAAACATGCTCAGGATGTGGACCACCGCCTTTGCCTGTCATTTCTGCGACGACCAATGAATTTACTCGCATGGTGAAAGCCCGAACTGCCCTAAACTGCAGCATGATGGGAAACCAAAGTCAGGAAACGACATAAAAAGGTAGGGTGCCCAGACGTCCCCTATCCCCAGGATATCTGTGTTGATACTTGACAAACTTTGCAACAGGTACTTATTTCAGAACTTTGTAGTAACAAATACAAAGTCATTCTCATTTCAGTAATTCTGAATAACAAACAGTGCCATGCTTTAATTGATACAGCAGCTTCTCATAATTCATTAGTGTAAATTTTGTAGGTTTGTGCAAAATTAAACCAGAAAACATAATTGTTCAGCTAGCTACTAAATCTCAAACCAGTGAAAACCTTAGGGGAAGTTAAAATAAATAAATATAGTGCACATTAGGGATATTTAAATGGCCAAAACAGCTTTTGTTTCGCATGACTTTCGCGAGGATGCAATACTTAGAATACTGTAGTTAATGGAGCAAAACAAAAGTGAAACCCGCTGCTAAGCGAATCCATTTCAGTGTAAAGGAATGCCAGCCTCTTTACCACTTAAACCTGTGAACTACGAGTTGCATACCAGACGTCTGCTTGATGAGCTAGACCACGCTGTGACACCTACATACCGTAACATCATACACCTGCTCAACTAACGCCATGATATTTTCGCTGCTGCCGACCCACTGTGTTGCACTAACGATGCATAACATTGCATTCCATTAACAGAGTCCAAAACAGAGTACACTACACCTCACCTATATAAAACTCACCAACACCAGATAATTAAAGAACAGATTCAAGAAATGCTATACGAAGGTATCATTGAGGTAACTGACAGTTATTTTAAATCCGCTATTACTGTAGCTCCTAAAATGATGGAACTGGGTGTTTTGTACTGAAATCAGACCTCTTAACCTCATTACTAAAAATGCTCCACCACCATTTATCAATGTGAAAGATGTGATCAACAGTCTTGGCCATGCAAAAATTCTGACGTCTCTAAATCACTGCAGCGGTTACTGGCAAATACCAGTAAAACAAGAACACAAGTATAAAACAGCATTCACCACTTCAGGTGGACGTCACTTTCATTTCCGNGGCAAATACCAGTAAAACAAGAACACAAGTATAAAACAGCATTCACCACTTCAGGTGGACGTCACTTTCATTTCCGAGCCATGCCTTTTGGCCTGAATACTGCTCCAGCTACATTATAGGAAATTATGGTGCAGTGTCTCTACTGCCACATAGGCGAGTTTACGATGGTTTATCTCGATTATGTAGTTATATGGTCAGAGTCATGGGATGACCAAGTGCGTCATTTGTGACTCCTACTTTAACGCCTTGCTATTAACCATCTCTATTGTACCAACAAANGGCAAATACCAGTAAAACAAGAACACAAGTATAAAACAGCATTCACCACTTCAGGTGGACGTCACTTTCATTTCCGGGCCATGCCTTTTGGCCTGAATACTGCTCCAGCTACATTATAGGAAATTATGGTGCAGTGTCTCTACTGCCACATAGGCGAGTTTACGATGGTTTATCTCGATTATGTAGTTATATGGTCAGAGTCGTGGGATGACCAAGTGCGTCATTTGTGACTCCTACTTTAACGCCTTGCTATTAACCATCTCTATTGTACCAACAAANATGGGATGACCAAGTGCGTCATTTGTGACTCCTACTTTAACGCCTTGCTATTAACCATCTCTATTGTACCAACAAAAAGTGTCATCTAGGCAAAGCATACATCCAATTTCTGGGCTACCTTGAATATGAAAACATTATCTGCCCAACTCCAGAAAAGTTAAGCTTCATTGATGTGACATCAACCGTGCGTTCACGAGTTCCTTTGTGCCCACTATGACTGCCGCAGCAGTGTCCACACACCCGACACACCACACCGACAAGCTTGTGGGCACGAGTGAGGCTGTGCATAATAGTATCAGTGCAAGTGCATTAGTGTTTCTAATTTATTCTGTGTTATTATTTCATCAGTGCATTTCATTAGGGTATGTATTAATAGCATCAATGTATTTCATAAGTGTATTTCATCAAGGTATTTATTAATAGCGTCAATGTATTTATTCAGTGTATATAATTAATATATTTTTTTTTGTCACCATAGAAGACAGTCTACACAGCCACAGCCAGGGACATTTGACATTTTACATTTGGCAGCACTGTGGCTGGTACGAAGGAAACATTTAGAATCAGTATTATCATTTTTATTGTGTATTTGTTTAAGGGAAAATTATGTCATCTTAGGTTAATTTAAGTCATGTCACTTTCATCTCAAAATCACTTTTTAGAGTATATTGTGTTTCGTCGCTTCACCGCGTGGCGTCGACTGCACTCAGGTAGCGGAAGCCGGGCCATGCTTCCGCCCCAGTTCTCGACAGCACTTCAACACATCCAGACATGTGAGTCTCTCCCTCCGCAGAGGCCCTCGGTGCGGACATCATCAGTTGAACTCATATCCATTAGCATCGACGTCACCCACTTACTAACTTACTTTTGCCATCACAGAAATTTAAATGGACTAACGAACATTCAGAAAGTTTGGAAAACAATAAAGCAGGTTTCCGCAACTGCCCTAAACTTTCATGCCACGACTCGAGCGTCATATGTACCTGCAAACAGACGCAAGTGAGCGCGGGCTCAGTGCCGTGCTATTTCAGCGAAGTAATGATGGTAACAAATGCATTATCGAATACAGTAGTGCCAAATTCACCCCAGTGGAATGCCATAACTACACAAATGAGCAGGAATGTTTAGCTGTAGTTTGGTCCGTCAAAAGATACAGGCAGTTAGTAGAATACCAGCGCTTTACTCTGATCATGAACCATAGGTATCTAGTCTGGCTGCACAACACCAGGGAAGTTCACAGGAAGTGTACGCGGTGGGCCTATTTTGAAGTCTTTTGACTTCGAAATACATGTGCTGGAGTCAGAAAATCAGCTGGCTGATGCACTCTCAAGGTCGCTGGGCGAGACAATAGCGCACGATGAGGAAGAGTGAGCAATTTACCCCCTCTCCAACCAGACCAATGTGCTCCAGCGGAGGGTACTGTTATGTGCGCGTAGCTGACCACAACTTCTCAGAATCCCACTCTCACTGACATGTACGCAACACATAATACAGATATAACAGATATTAACAGTAACACACAAGTGGATAGGAGAGTGTGCAACAACTAATGAGAGATGGCACGTTTTAGAAGTCAGCCAGTAATCCTGTATATACAATGCAAGTGAACACTGGAATACTTACGTACCATGTGAAACCCGTGATGTAGTATTAAAGTTCGCACATGACACAGAAGCTGCAGGCCACCCAGGTGCACTACAAACCCAGCATTACACACAGATACCTTTATTGCCGGGCACTTCGCACGATACTCTCAAAAATGTGCATATGTTGTGTGCTGTGTAACTGTCTTAACAAGCAGCACACTGATGGCACACAACAATAGCCACCACTGCTGCTAACTGAACCCCTTGAGTCAGTTGGCCTAGATCTCATGGGACCGTATCCATGCACTGCCACAGGGAAGTGATTTGTGCGAGTGGTAACACACTTATTCTCTAGATGGGTGGAGGCATACACAATATCCAGTGCACATGCGAAGTGCATAGCAAAGGAGAAACTTAATTTTTCCCATAATGGCGATACCAGTGCACAGTGCAATCAGACATTGGTACACAATTTACCAGACATTAGTGGCGCGAGTGTTGCATGACATTTAGTATTGTGCATTATACATGAGAATTTATTATTCACACACAAATCAAACCGAAAAAAGAACCAATTGCACAAAATGCAACTTCGGATGCATGTGGGTCATAACCATGCATCCTGAGCCGACCATCTGCCAGCAAAGCTATTTACATTTCATACTCGCACCAACCTCTCCACCAGAAAAACCACCAACGACGTTGCTGCAAGGTCATGAGCTCCCGCTCGCAGGGGAGTTCGCGCACGTGCCGCAAGGCCAGGTCAGTGACTCCGAGAGCAGTAGTGCACAGGCAGAGCCGAAATGGGCGTGCCTTACAGCAGGCACGAAACACCAACAAAAATATGTGGTGCATTGGCTGCCTGCCACCATGCACCCCCTACTGCACGACATCCAGGTCATCTGGTTTACATGTGGTAACATAATCTATCTGGGGCATCTAAGAACTTCTGCGACAGTCTTGCGCCTAGGTGGAGCGGGCCGCACTTTATAACTTGTCGCCAAGGCAAGACCACACACCTGGTACTTGTGGAGAGATGGGCGAGGTGCCAGTTCACAGGGATGCACTGTCATGCCAACGCCCTCCCCGATGTCGCCATTACAGACACCCCTGCGGTATCATCAGAAGCCGACGCACCAGCTACATCCCATCACCTGCAAGCGACTCAGATGCTGCGGCGCTTGAGTCTGCAACCAGTGGCAGACTGCAAAACTAGTTACAGCCTATGAGGCCAGACATACTGTCGCGCCTGGAGCCCGCAGACAATAAGTCATCAATGGACACCCCGAATGTCCCTGCTGTCTAAACAACACCCAAGACTGCACCAGCGACACCTCATGTTGTGACACCCAGCATCGCAATACTCAACATCGTGATGCCATGCATCACAAATCTTGCCTCAGTCAAAGCTGCCCATGGCTCCCACCCAGGGGCGCCTGCTGGTATCATGCTCCCACCAGCGTCTCACCTGACTGGCGATGCTGCAACGCTGCAGAGATGCAGTGCGTCCGGAACGACGAGTGAAATCTCCTGCTAGCCAGTAGTAGGCACGTCTCCCCTGAGTGTTGGGGCATCCAACGCCTCATACAGGCATGCTGCAGACCCCACGCCTCTCCCAGCAGCAGCAGTAACGAAACCGAATCGGAGGAGGACTCCGCCCCCCCTCGACGCTCCACTGCACAAAACATCTCCATCATCCACCACATGTATTCTGCATGGCAAGTAGAGGCCACCCGCCTCCCTCAGCAGCCGTTACAGTACCACATCAGCAGGTATTCCACCCTGTCTCACCACTTACACTCTGCACTCGAGCATCATACCACCTGTGGTCTTCGCGAGGGCCATATCCACCACCATCCTGCTGCCACTAGCTGTGCAGTAGTGATCAATTGGCTGCAGAGGACAAACCGCCTCCAGAAGGAGTAGAGCATTTGACACATAGCACATCCCTCATCCCTTTGCTCGTTCGTCTAGCTTCAAAAGTGTAGCTTTGACATGCCCTTTACTGGGGTCAGTCAGACCAAATGCTGCGATAACCCCCTCCATAAATCATACACCAGCGATGTGCTCCAGAGTGCACCACCCAACTGCTACAACCTGGGAAATTCTGGAGTCAGGTGACCGTTCGCTTTCATGCCCTCCTGAGAAATCTTTTGAGGGTGTGATAAATCGGGTCTACCAATACTGCAAAGATATGTCCCCAGTAATACTGCAGCTGGAGGATTTTAATGCAGTGAAGGATACACAGTGTATAGAGTTTTCACAAAACCCCTCGTGTACCACCCTCCATTCTCTGTTTACATATCCATGCATGTGTTTGTAGTGTGAGTTTGTGAAGTATTCTTGTTTTTTTTGGGCTTCAATACCTTGTAAACAAAACCCGTATTATTTCGCCACAGTAAAAACAACCTTTGTAAAACACATATTCGAGCATGGCTACCCTCACCGATTCTTGAGGTCAGTTTTGACATGTCCACTGCGAGCCACCTGTTGCCAACCTCAGATTTCCAAAACCAACAAGAATGAATTTCAAAACTTATTCATGCATTAATGAAAATGCTACAGGAGAGCACAGGTGTGGATTCCATGATATTTAATGTGGAGTTTAAAACCTAGGTTGATGTTGACGAGAGGTTATCCAGGGCTGTTTTGATGTTATATTGCCCGGTGCCATAACTCAGTGGTGAGCTAATGATGAGGGTCGTCCGGTCGATGGCCCATGGGGACCTTGGTAATCCTCTGTCAGTTGGTTGAAGTGTTGTCACTTACTAGCTGTTGAACTTTTATAACTGATGACAAGACTGTAGGCTGTATCGTACGACTGAACTACGCTAAAGAAATGCCTGTGTTGCTACAAAGGATACCCTACAATGAATTGACACTGATTTCACTTGGTTGTCCTAGCTACAGTCGAATAATGCGTGAATGATGCATGGTAATGGACTCAGCACTTAAACAGTGAAAAACATGTGGTCTTAGATTGAGACGCGATTGCATTAAACTCTTTGGCGAGAGTGTGGGTGGCTCTCCCCTCAGTACATTCAAGTAACACAAATGTTCCGGTTGACTAATATATAACTATTGTAGTGAAAATGATTGCAGCCTACATACTGGTACTGAGGGGGTTCGCGGAGCGGGCGACTATGCCGCTGGTCTTGTTCAGGTGCTGAGACTAACTGGGCCGAATGGCGTCGGTTTTGTCACGTGTGGTGAGAGCCGAAGTCAAACGGCGAATGAATGAAACATAACATGAGCACTCTGAGATATGATTATGATGATGAAAAATTGTATGAATTAAATTAAACACATTGGTGGCATCCCCGTTTATTATCAAATGTCCGTTAATGTTAAAGTTTTGAAATGTACAGGGAATGTCATTACACTAAAAGATTTCTTACAATGTTGAAGGCCTTTATAGACAATGTCTATTTAAAAAAAAATTAATAACTCTTATATAAATAAACATTAAAAACAGTTACAACTTTTTCTCATAAAAGTGTTTGAATTTCACATCCGGTGATACATTTAATTACACTGGCTACAGTGTTGCCAGGTCGCTGTCTCCTGAAGGGTTGGACGAGTCCACCTGAGCAGAGGAGTGTGGACTACTATGCTTGATTGCCATTTATACAATGAAAAACACCCCTGGCTGTAGCAGTGAAAGCTGTAACTGTGTTCAATAAGTTTATAAAAATTATGTAAACTCCTGGATGACACTTTGGGGCACTTATCGTTTCAGCTTTGGCCTACCAGCCAGTAAGCATCACTCGATGGTGCGCTGCATCGTATTTAGCTGTACGAGCTGCAAGGATGCAACCACCAATTGCCAGTGTGCCCAGTGGCTGTGGCTTTGGGGTAAACACTGTTTCGGATCACCTACTTATTTATTAAAAGAGTTAATTTTAGTAATAAATTAGTAGGGCAATCTCTTGAGTTGCGTAATCCTTGTCGGCAAGAAGGTTTAAGTTCCATTCTTGTTGACCTGCACTACACACTCTTGGCCTGATGTAGTTGGTGCAACCCGGTGTAGCTGATTTAGTTGTGACTGTGGCAGTCAGAGTGGGCACAAGGAACTCACGGACGCGTGGTTCACGTCAAGGTCAATAAAATATCTCTGTCTATCAACAATTTAATTTGGGTCTTCGGGAAATAGGTAGCCTGTATTCTCAGCATCTTCTGCCTTCTTCGTGTCGCTCATTGCAGCAAATGTGTTGGAGGGCTGTCTCAGTGCATCGAGAAAATCGCCATCATCGTCTTCAACATTATCACTGTCTTCATGCTCATTTTCGTCTATGTAGTCTTCGTGATCGTCTTCACTTCCTGTTTCATCCTCGATATTAAATTTGTATTTATTTATAGCAGGGGATGTAGGCTCATTAAAATTTAAATCCGACGACCATATATTTTGAAGTTCGTCGACTTCATGCGAACGTCTTGCAAGTGTGCATTCTGCGCAAACCGACTTAACAGCACTCATTCCATCTTTAGCATTAACTGTCGNTGTTGACGAGAGGTTATCCAGGGCTGTTTTGATGTTATATTGCCCGGTGCCATAACTCAGTGGTGAGCTAATGATGAGGGTCGTCCGGTCGATGGCCCATGGGGACCTTGGTAATCCTCTGTCAGTTGGTTGAAGTGTTGTCACTTACTAGCTGTTGAACTTTTATAACTGATGACAAGACTNCTTGGTAATCCTCTGTCAGTTGGTTGAAGTGTTGTCACTTACTAGCTGTTGAACTTTTATAACTGATGACAAGACTATAAGCTGTATCGTACGACTGAACTACGCTAAAGAAATGCCTGTGTTGCTACAAAGGATGCCCTACAATGAATTGACACTGATTTCACTTGGTTGTCCTAGCTACAGTCGAATAATGCGTGAATGATGCATGGTAATGGACTCAGCACTTAAACAGTGAAAAACATGTGGTCTTAGATTGAGACGCGATTGCATTAAACTCTTTGGCGAGAGTGTGCGTGGCTCTCCCCTCAGTACATTCAAGTAACACAAATGTTCCGGTTGACTAATATATAACTATTGTAGTGAAAATGATTGCAGCCTACATACTGGTACTGAGGGGGTTCGCGGAGCGGGCGACTATGCCGCTGGTCTTGTTCAGGTGCTGAGACTAACTGGGCCGAATGGCGTCGGTTTTGTCACGTGTGGTGAGAGCCGAAGTCAAACGGCGAATGAATGAAACATAACATGAGCACTCTGAGATATGATTATGATGATGAAAAATTGTATGAATTAAATTAAACACATTGGTGGCATCCCCGTTTATTATCAAATGTCCGTTAATGTTAAAGTTTTGAAATGTACAGGGAATGTCATTACACTAAAAGATTTCTTACAATGTTGAAGGACTTAATAGACAATGTCTATTTAAAAAAAAATTAATAACTCTTATATAAATAAACATTAAAAACAGTTACAACTTTTTCTCATAAAAGTGTTTGAATTTCACATCCGGTGATACATTTAATTACACTGGCTACAGTGTTGCCAGGTCGCTGTCTCCTGAAGGGTTGGACGAGTCCACCTGAGCAGAGGAGTGTGGACTACTATGCTTGATTGCCATTTATACAATGAAAAACACCCCTGGCTGTAGCAGTGAAAGCTGTAACTGTGTTCAATAAGTTTATAAAAATTATGTAAACTCCTGGATGACACTTTGGGGCACTTATCGTTTCAGCTTTGGCCTACCAGCCAGTAAGCATCACTCGATGGTGCGCTGCATCGTATTTAGCTGTACGAGCTGCAAGGATGCAACCACCAATTGCCAGTGTGCCCAGTGGCTGTGGCTTTGGGGTAAACACTGTTTCGGATCACCTACTTATTTATTAAAAGAGTTAATTTTAGTAATAAATTAGTAGGGCAATCTCTTGAGTTGCGTAATCCTTGTCGGCAAGAAGGTTTAAGTTCCATTCTTGTTGACCTGCACTACACACTCTTGGCCTGATGTAGTTGGTGCAGCCCGGTGTAGCTGATTTAGTTGTGACTGTGGCAGTCAGAGTGGGCACAAGGAACTCACGGACGCGTGGTTCACGTCAAGGTCATTAAAATATCTCTGTCTATCAACAATTTAATTTGGGTCTTCGGGAAATAGGTAGCCTGTATTCTCAGCATCTTCTGCCTTCTTCGTGTCGCTCATTGCAGCAAATGTGTTGGAGGGCTTGAGACAGCATCGAGAAAATCGCCATCATCGTCTTCAACATTATCACTGTCTTCATGCTCATTTTCGTCTATGTAGTCTTCGTGATCGTCTTCACTTCCTGTTTCATCCTCGATATTAAATTTGTATTTATTTATAGCCGGGGATGTAGGCTCATTAAAATTTAAATCCGACGACCATATATTTTGAAGTTCGTCGACTTCACGCGAACGTCTTGCAAGTGTGCATTCTGCGCAAACCGACTTAACAGCACTCATTCCATCTTTAGCATTAACTGTCGNCGCGAACGTCTTGCAAGTGTGCATTCTGCGCAAACCGACTTAACAGCACTCATTCCATCTTTAGCATTAACTGTCGCATCATAATCACCTGTCGAATCGGTACCCATCAATGCAACAAGAGGTTTTGCCGGCAACACTTGCTGATTTCCAGTAGACGAATCCTTGCGGATCTCTGCATTTTCTTTCAATTATCACCGTGCACAAACTGCATGAGACGAATGTCGTAATGTTTCATCGTCCAAAAAGGGATCTTCGTACAAGCCGTTCTCTCATGCCAACGAGCTTTTTGACCATATGTGAAAACTCGATCGCAGAATCAGCACTGGCGACAACCAGTTAGCGATGATGCAGGTAGCAGCTCCATGACCGTTTAGGTGAAATCAGGCCTTCGTATTCGCAATTCATCTTCGTGGTATGACGACAGAGCGGATCCAAATCGATGTTAACCTTATGTTGTCAGATCATTAACTTTTATTTTTTCTATATCAACATCTAACGAGGTTGATGAAATGGACACTGGTCCCGACCTGGTGAGGGCCAGTTTTGTCGGGAGCTTAGTCGATCGACTTGTCATTAAACCTTGGACCACCTACGTTTACATATTTAAATAATTTTTGAAAATAATTTTTTTTGATTCTTATACTTTTGTAGGGATTTTAAATTTTTTTTTTGCTTTTTAAAAAATTTATTTTGGTTTCAAGGTCATGGGTACAGTTTCAAGGTTAAATGTCACCTGAATCCAATATGGTGGTTGTGTAACCAGAATGACAGAGCATGAATGGCGCCTGGCACCTGTGCCTCGTGCCTTCTGTGTCCCATTTAAAATACACTATGCCACACTTCTCTATTTTATACTACCTGCACAGTTATACACTTTAATTGTGTGATTTGTAAAACTCTTCATGCCAGTTTTAGCGTGGTTTTACAAAAGTGATTGAAATACCATTTTTGGCTATTTACACNATTTGTAAAACTCTTCATGCCAGTTTTAGCGTGGTTTTACAAAAGTGATTGAAATACCATTTTTGGCTATTTACACATACATAAAAGCTGATGGGTATGTTCAGATATACCCAGATTATGTTACGCCTCTTTGCTTTTAATTTACTGACTTCGCAACTCTGATGAAAACGTTCAAATAACCGCAAACAGCCTAGTCACTACATTTTTACGTTATTTATTCGTTACAATTATGTTGCATTTAGGTTGTTTCAAGCTTCAAGTTTGTAATTAACAATTTTTCTAGAGTGTCACAAACCTACGTATGTAAAAATGTCGGTCAATGGTGCAAGAAATTCTGAATCAAATCATTAACTGTAAATTTATACTTATTTTATATTTCATAAAACCTGACTTATATTTTGAATATAAATTGTCAGTGTGCTTAAGTTTTGTCTACATCCAACTTCATGCAAAACGTTAAATGCTAAGCGTCACAATAAGAAAGCTGGCATGTTTACAATCGACGTTACCAGGTATAAAAATAAAAAGAATGTAGGTGTATACATACAAATATTTTAATTTGCATTTGTAATTTTTAAAAAAACTACGTCTTGAATCCTGATTGGCTGGCGTTAAACACTAAACACAAAGACTTGAGTGTTGGTCAACTTTTAAATCATTTTGTTTGACTTTTTCATCGCGGCAACATTTAAAGTCGATTGTAGCCAGTGCTATTACTCTCCATTGATTCATGAATTATTGTAATGTGTTATTATAGCATCATTGCCATTGTAGCCAAGCCTTTACTGAGGTATTTCCAGTTTCATATAATAAAATAATTCTTTGTGTGTGTTTGGATAGGCCTGCAAATAGAGTATACATGTATTTTATTATTCCGTTCTTAATATTGACATGAACCACATGTCCACGAACTCCTTGTGCCCACTCTGACCGCCACAGTCATAACTACTACACCATCTTCATGGGCCACACGAACCACATCAGGCCAAGAGTGTGTAGTGCAGGTCGACAATTACGGAACTTGCACTTTCTTGCCGACAAGGATTATATAACTCAATAGACCGCCCTACTCATTTATTACAAGAGGTAACTTTTTAAATAAATGTATAGGCGATCCGAAACAGTGTTTACCCCAAAGCCACAGCATTTTGGCACACTTGCAATTGGTCGTTGCATCGTAGCATCTTGCACCACGACCTACGATGTGACGCACCACCAAGGGGCATCGAATTGACTTGTTGGTCAGAGCTGATATGGGTTACCGGCAGGCCGTAAGTGCTGGGTCCGTTGTCATGCATTATTCACCTGTAAGCAAGCACAGTGAATAAAGAGTTTTACAAAGTTCTATGTGTGTCGTTTAATTGTACGTTACTACGCCCTTTGTTGTATCACCCACAATTTCTTGTATATTTCAGGCGAACGAGATGGCCTACAGTCTCGTCGTAAGGTATAAATAGTGCAACAGTAAGTAAATGGCATCATCATCAACAAACTGATGGAGATATCCAGGGCCCCCTCTGGGCCATAGACCGAACGACACTCATCATTAACTCTCCACTGGGTTATGGCGACGAGCTTAACCAGCCCTTAGTAACCTCGACCAAATCAATCTCATACAATACAAATTATGCTTCATTTTTTTTTACAAAACTTTGCAAAACTTGTAATAAAATACATAACATTTACAGAGCTACATGCATGGTTTACTGCAAAGAAATTATCTCTCAACCTTATAAAACATATATTATGAATTTCCTCACAAAGAACAGAAAAAACTCTCATTCATATGTTAGCAGTAACAGACACAAAATTATTGAATCAGCAGTGGCTAAGTTTCTTAGCTAAAAAGTAGACAATTTACTTAACTGGAAATCTCACATTGCGTATATTTTACCTGAACTAAGTTCAGCCTGTATCGCATTATGAACTGTTTGATGTGAGCCACTCGTTCACGATCTCCTTTGTGCCCACTCTGACAGCCGCAGTCGTTTCAAACCGCACCAGCTACACCACACCAACAGACTTGTGAGCCAGAGAGAGAGTAAGATTAAAAAGTGCTACAAAATGTAATTTATCAGTATTCCTTATTTCAACATACATAAAAACCGCCGTCGCATTTTTCATTGTATACTTGGCAACGCTGTGGCTAGTGTAATGCAAGTGCGTCCTCAGCAGTGAAATGCTCACACTTATGAGAAATGTAATAACTTTTAAAGTGTAATTTTTTTAAGTCATTATGTTTTAATTTAATGCATATAATTTGTCAATCATGTCCAGGATGTTATGTGTATTTAAATCTTTTCACAGCTTGGCTTCGGCTTCGCGCCACTTAACGCCACCGCTCCACTCTCGCCCCAGTTCATCTCAGCAACCAAACCAGACCGGCGGTGTAAGTCTCTCGCTCCGCGAGGCCCTCAGTACCGAAATTTAAGCTGTAATGATCTTAACTGCAATAATATAATCTTAATTATCGGAACCTTTGTATTATATTTTAATGTACTGAGGGGAGACCCACCGTACTCACGTCGGAGAGTTTTTAACGCAATCGCGTCTTCAACATAAAACCACCTGTTTTCGCAGCGTAAGGGCTGAGGCAACTTTTTGTATATAATTAGTGTATTATTAATTTGTAAGAAGGGCAATTAATAAACAACTCTACAAGTGAAATAGTGTCGAGACATTGCAGGGCAACGTTATTAGNATGATCTTAACTGCAATAATATAATCTTAATTATCGGAACCTTTGTATTATATTTTAATGTACTGAGGGGAGACCCCCCGTACTCACGTCGGAGAGTTTTTAACGCAATCGCGTCTTCAACATAAAACCACCTGTTTTCGCAGCGTAAGGGCTGAGGCAACTTTTTGTATATAATTAGTGTATTATTCATTTGTAAGAAGGGCAATTAATAAACAACTCTACAAGTGAAATAGTGTCGAGACATTGCAGGGCAACGTTATTAGCACCAACAGTGTTTCCATTCATATAGTTCAGGCATATAAGACGGCCGACAGTCTCGCCATTATAGGTAAAGAGTGTAACTGTAAGTACATGACAACCAAGCAACTAACTGACAGATGTTGCACCAAGGTTCCTGAGTCATCGACCGAATGACCCCATCATTAGCTAAACCAACTTAAGCTATGGTACTGGGCAAAATCCAACATCAAACCAGCCCTGGTAACCTCGCTGCTACGTAATGTTCCAGAGGTCTAGAACAAAAGTATTAAAACTAAATATATTTTGCATATTTTCATTCCATCATGTGTTATGGTATATTTTTTGGAGTAGTTTCACTAACAGTAAAAAAAGAGTTTCACATTGAAAGAGAGCTGTAAGAATTATCAATGGCAAAATAAATTCAGAAAAATGAGTCCCTTCATAAGCATGACACTAGAATAAAAAGAAACAGTCGGTTAACTTAAAACTAGTCCAGAAAGTGTTGTTCTACCTTAGTAGCCATCTTTTCAATAAATTACCACTACAGCTTCAAGAAATTTGCTTCTTTAACCAAAAACTCAATTAAAAAAACAGCTGAAAGATTTTTTTTACTGAATGTTCATATTATAGTGTAGATGAATATCCAAACTACAAAAATTAATATATTATAGTATAACATTTCATTGTACACATTTCTTGTTCAGGTTTTTCTCTTACCCTTTTTCTTCTATTTCAGTAAAATGATGACGCCCGGCAGCTTGTTGGAAGAAGATTAGTCACATTATAAAGGAAAATATTGGTGTGTACAGACAATCTGATGTTTACGAGTGTATGCATGCNGGAAGAAGATTAGTCACATTATAAAGGAAAATATTGGTGTGTACAGACAATCTGATGTTTACGAGTGTATGCATGCGTGTATGTGTCCATCCATTTTATAAATTTTATATACTCTAATTTGACATATTTGTATTGTCCAAAATCTTTGTACAGCTATGTATTGAAATATCTTACGGACGCAATAAAACAAACAAACAAAGAATACTTTACACTGCACTACACTGCACTGCACCGCCTCAAAAGTTGGCCCGATATGCTGCTCAAAATTGCCAAAAATATGCGTAGTAAGGAAAAGAAACACATTACATTGTCATGACGTTCCTCCGTTCCAGAGTAATAATTCTCTGTGCAGATTGTAAAGTTCGTGTTTGGTTCGTGCAGCTTGGGCGATTGAGTAAAACGAGCTTTTAGTGTCTGCCTTATATATTTGTGCAATTGCATTAAAAATTATAACCAGCAATCAAAACATAATACTTTTTGTGAGGTACTGATTTCTTAAGGAACTTGTTTATTTGGATTGCTCCCAATTAATTACAATAAACATAACGGGTAAAATCGAAGGAATTGATAAAAAGGAAATATTACTTTATCTAACTAATTAGTCATCTTGATCAGCTACTAGCAGTTTTATTAGTGTTTATTTCATCCTGCCAATAGACGAATACTGCATAAAAGTAGTTTCAATTATTTAGGTTTGCTCACTTATAAACCAACAGAAACTTCTGGTGTACTTGAATAATTGTACCTGTTGTATGGCATAATCACTCTGCACAGAATAACACTGCACGACCTTACACTGTACTGTTCCGCAATAATCAACAAACCATCGTTGAAAGAAACAAAGGGCAAGAATATTGTGTATCATCTTCACGTTGTTTTTCACAGAGAAGGGATGATGTGTTTACAAATACGATATAGCGATTGTATTTGTTTTGTGGGCGTTTCTGACCCAAGACCGACTTTCTTTGTGTAATCAGTGAAGGTTAAAAAAAAAAGAACCTGATCATTTTATAAATTCTAACCGATGGTTTCTAACCCTTGATTCGACTAGTGAAATTTTACATACGATGGCGTCAGGAAGTTGTGATGTTCACAGAAGACAACAGATCAGATATAGTTGTGTTTCAAATGGCGAATTTATTTTAGTGTCCCATCAGACGGAACCAGAAAATTATTGCCCAATGGTGTACTCAATTGTACGAGGTTTGGATCGTGAAGGATCGAAGAAACTGACTTTTCCAGTAGATAAGTAAATATAACCGTGTTTCTTTTAGTTAACATAGTTTTAATCACCAGTTGGTAGAAAATTATTGATTACATAGCTGCTTTTACCATCGCTGTGAATGTTGGCCAGTATTTATTTCCTACTAAGCACTTGACAGGCGCCAACCGGATAGATTGCGTCCAGATACCTTAGTCATATGGTGAATTAAAGGCCTGTCTGCAACAAGACTAAGATGTACACCGTTTATTCGTCTTCTGCGCATGTACCCAACATTGTCGTACCCCAAAAGATCACAACTGTCAAGTTACGTGGTCAAAAGTGATGAAAATGTTAGTTTATATCTTAATTTGTAAATGACAAACACACTTATATTAATAAAATACTTTTACCGATTTGAATTTAATCAAACTGCATTACAAATTGGTTATATGACGTATAAAAACACTCAAAACATTTGCTCACAAATCGATTGTGTAACCTAACATCCAAACCATGCCGTTATTGCAAGACGTGTTTGCAGAGAAGCCATTCAATGTTGGGACACAAAGATTGGTTGTGCGCAACCATAGATCACAGTATATTTGTCACATTATTTGTTATGTAGGGATTTTTAAATATGGCTGAATTATTATTTAATGTTTACGAGATTGGCGATTTGAACAATTGTTTGTCTATTTTTATAGGCTCTGTTTTATTTTAAATAAATTCGCCAACTGACATTCAAGAATTTTCTTTGCACTTTACATGTTAATAGTTTCATCCGTCATATTAAACCTTTATTTAGTGTTCAGACCAAACAAAGGCAGCACTAATTAGCGTTTCATCATGTTTATCTTGAGAAAGCCCACCTTGCACGTTCATTTACCAAGTGAACATTGCACGAATGCACGCAAAAGTATTGGAAGTAGTCTTCTATCAACTTAGGACACAACTAGGGAGAGAAGTTCAGATTTCTGAATGCTTTAACTTGGGACAGCGCAATGACATTAGAGGGTCATGTGCACCAATCAGTGTATCCTTGTCCTAAGACCGGTTAGGTTAGCGTAGTTGTAGACAGGTCGGTATTGTAGACAGGTTGGTAATTATCTAGTTTAGGGGCTTTTCTGAAAAACACAATAAAAATTTAAAATTATGATATATTTCTACTCTACTAATGATGCAGAACACGAATATACTAGGGGCATCGCTTTAAAATAAGTGCAACATATTTTAAAAAATTGAACAAGTTTGTGAGATGACTGTTTCTGACAGTTTGTTTACGTTTATGAACGAAACGTTTTATGCCAACAAAAGTTGTTTTAATGAATTCAGCATAGCTTACCTAGTTGATATTGAAGCGGCCGTAGTGTTAAAATAAGTAGAACATATTAAAAAAAACTTGCGAAATATGTTTGTTTGTGTCTATTAACGTCAGAGGAATTATACCAGCCCCCTACCTAGGTGAGTCAATTTACATTCTTTTGGTGTGTTTTACGGTTCCTTTAAATCCCTGCAATCCTACATTCGTATTTTAGTGTAAAACCCAAACATCCTAGGTTAGTGTAAAACCCAAACATCCTAGGTTAGTATAAAACCCAAACATCCTAGGTTAGTGTAAAACCCTACTATCCTAGGTTAGTTTAAAACCCTAACATCATAGGTTAGTGTAAAACCCAACAATCCTAGGTTAGTTTAAAAATGTAAAATAGTGATTCGCCCATCGTGGGGTTAGGTTTTGTTAGGTTAGGTGGGCACATATTACGAAATTAGTCGGACGTTAATGCCCCTAGTATATTCGTGTTCTGCATCATTAGTAGAGTAGAAATATGTCATAATTTTAAATTTTTATTGTGTTTTTCAGAAAAGCCCCTAAACTAGATAATTATCGACAGGTCTTTCCAATAGACACTCTCATCAGTCCGTCATCCATTAGGCCTGTTCAATGACACGGAACATGAATACGGAATGAGTGAACAAATTGTCATGAATTCTAGCTTATTTACGATAGATACAAAGAAACGTACAGTTCCGCAATTATAACTCTAAATTAAATTTGGATGGCTGTCACTCATACGAGTGCGGGCTTTATCTGCCTTCCTATGTCATATTCGGACTATTATGAGAATCGCTATGCTTAAAAATTTTGGCGTCTTTTTATTAGACCTCTTCCATAACTTAAGGAATCAATCCAACATTGTAAAAACGGGCAATAATATTGAGCCACAATGTTGCAGCACGCTGTTGCAAATTACAGATATAAGTTATGTAATGTACACCTCATTTTTTTATATATTTACAGTGTTTAACATTATGTAAATACTACTGCCAAACCATGTGCACGTGTTTATAAAAACCAAAGTAATAATAGCCATAACGAATCCATGCACTTTTTGTATTTTATCCTACAATGGCCACAAAAACGAATATCAACAAAGCAAACATACTGTTCCTTATTGGCTACACAGATTCACGGACACTGGAGGAGAAGGGTTTCTTGCATGTATCCTTACGTTATCTGTGTATGCATGCATGTCATTGTATATTGAACACAGGGTGTGCCACATGTTTTCATGATCCTCGTCCGTGTCATTGTATAACAGTCCTTAGGACCCTGCTACTATGAATTGGATTGTCTGTGTAGGTAATGTCGGTGCCAATCTGAACTCTGATTTCACCACCAAGCCGCCAACAACAGACCAGCTATGTGCATGTGATTGGCTGTTATATTTGTGCCACAAAGATTGTGCATGGGCCAATAAGTTTAAATTTCCTGCGCATGAGCAATAAATTCGGAACACCTATGAAATAATGCCTGTAATCTCTAAATGAATATTATAGAAGTGTATATTTTTGTATTTTTAAGTATTGAACCATCCAAACAATGCAAGAAAATTTGTTATAAAATGTTTTCTGTATCGTANGAAAATTTGTTATAAAATGTTTTCTGTATCGTATGTTACGGATGAATGCCATGGGAATCTATTGCTTTTGTTAAAGGGTAAGAAATGTAAAAAAACTTAAAAAAAAATTAGGCATTTGGAAAAACATTATTATTACGTGACCCAAATTGAAAATACGGTGAATGGTAGTACAAATATATATCTGTAATTTGTGTCATGAAGTGAAAAAGAGCAGTAATTCATCAGGCAAAATTCCACTGTAATAGCGCCGAATGTTTGCACAGAATGTACTTGATTGTACTTATCAGTGATTGCATATATTCATGATTTATATGTGAAGAAACAGATTACCTTTTTATCGATGCAGTGTGCCGTAGGTTGATCTTATATGATGTGAAAAAAACATACTGGAAAACAAACAGTAGCAGAAAAATTTTCTTTTAAATTTGGGGCGGAGGTTTGTGAGGGGCGGGGGGGCCCTTACTTGAGAGTCAAGGCAAGGCGGAAGGCTGGTGACAATGGTTTGCAATGACTCCTCTTCGTGAGAGAAGGCCACAACATGTCTGATAACTTCTCGAACTCTGAGGCTTCCAGTCTGGTGTAATTGAACTGGTCATGGCTTGACATGCGACATTAGGAAAAAGGTCCATCGCAAATTCCCCTTCTTCCCTTCATGCGATGCACCCAACATCTACGGTTTTGTCGGCGTTGTGGTTTGGCTGGGGTCAACTGGTAGCCTACATGCACGCAGTTATGCACAAAAAAACCTCAATCACCATAAAGTATTCCACAATATTATTCATAGTTAAAACGCCAACCCTACAACACATTCTAACAAAATCAGTTTTTTATAAATTCCAAACTTCACGTGCAAAACAGTCATCACTAGACAAAATAACACTGGAAAATGCTCTGTATCTGTTGTAGGCTAAACAAAATGTAAACAAACGACAAAACAACTGGTGCAAATGCTCTGTCTTCTATAGTCAATCAAAAGATCCAAGCTCATCAGCCGAGCACCGATAGTTCGTTGTTACAGCAGTACCGACAAGTCTCTGTGATATGTAGCCCCATTATTAATCCAAGAGATAAAATTTTAAGTAAACGTATTAATTTGCACTTAGAAAAAAATTGGTGGTATTGGACTTTAGAAATTATGACCAAGGGTAAATTTAATTATGATTTAGATTGTGTTGTTTTGTATTGTCTTGTTGTGTGTACCCTGCCTCAGTGACAGATAGGCAGATGCAGTTAGACAGATGAATTACACAGAAAATGGAATGGAAACAGGAATGTGCGACAGAACTGAATGAGGCAATTGTAAAGAAAAGCGGTTTTTCCTAAAATAAAAAAAAATCCAGAAAAGTGGTATATTTTGACTCTACTAATTACACAGAACACAAATTTACTAGGGACGTTAACATATGATTATAAACATCAAAAATGATAGTGAAGAGGGCTTGAAGATCAGGGGAATTATGGGGTAAAATCACTAAAAATACACCCACATAAAATATGAAAACACCTTATTTTAACATATACCACCCAATTTCTTAATATATGACCATCTAACCTAACTTAACCTAACCCCACGATGAGTGAATCACTATTTTACATTTTTAATCTAACCTAGTATTTTAGTGTTATAATCTAACCTAGTATTTTAGTGTTATAATCTAACCTAGTATTGTAGGGTTTTAATCTAACCTAGGATTTAACTGTTTTAATCTAACCAAGGATTTTAGGGTTTTAAAGTAACAGTAAAACTACCAGAAGTATGTGAATTTACTCGCCTAGGTAGACGAAAACAATNTAACAGTAAAACTACCAGAAGTACGTGAATTTACTCGCCTAGGTAGACGAAAACAATGTTAATTCAACAAACTGGCAAACGTCCAGGTAACACTCGCCACATAGACGACTGTCACGGACAGAAGCACTCATACTTCCACCCTCCATTCTTAAATCACAAGCCTTTGCACGGTCGGATTTGGACGTCACAACTCACGAGCTCAGCAACACTCCACTCACCACGAATCGCACTGTATAGCATCTAAACTGCAACTAACCTACGGTAATGTCTACACATCCACAGCAAACCGATGACTGCTGATTTGCATTTGCTTACATTACTAGAGCATTACAGGACTATACAACATGGCATCCAACGTAAAGAAAGCGGCCAAATTCCTTGTATATAATATATTTTATTTTCTAAGTTCTGCTTATTTTATCATTACGCCCTCCTAAATATGAAACAGGCAAGATGTGCAAAAACCATTTATATAACTTTTGTGGGTCTGTTATGTCTCCTTCAAAAAAGCAGTTATTCTTTGTAATTACCGCAAGAGTATTTGACAGATGCTGGAGCCTTTCTCCTTGCAATCTAACAACCAACTCGTGCATGCACCGTCTTACAGTATACATACATGAGATAAAAACTTACCAATTTTCAAATTTGTAGTTTTTAAACACCAGGAAATATAGGAAGCAAGACACAAATAGGCAATGAACCCTTGATAATTTAACACACGAAAACACTCAAAAATAACGCTAGGCACATGAGAATTCGTACCCTTTTATAAATGCAACCAATAAAATACACTTAACTAATGACGACACTATGTTAATATAACACATATTAATTGTAAAAATTGTGTTTATTAAAATGAAATCTGACATACAGTGGCAAATGAAAATATTGAAATTATTGTAAAAAATAAAATAGAAATCAATCTGAAATTAGATAAATTTGTACTGTAACTGAGTCAGGCAAATTTAAATATATAAAAAACAACTTGACTATCATCTCTTTTTTTATGAGCCATATTAAATTTCAAATTACGTGACAACATAACTGATACTGGAGTTTCTGGCTTCAGTAAAACAAAATTATCAAAGTCTGAAATGAACATACTGGAATTGATTACACCTCGGCTGACGTGCGTGCTATAATTAAACACCTCAGACCTCTGAAAAGTCCTAGTTAGTTAAAACTGCNGATTACACCTCGGCTGACGTGCGTGCTATAATTAAACACCTCAGACCTCTGAAAAGTCCTAGTTAGTTAAAACTGCAAAATTTCCAAATAAAATGAATGGTAATGAGTTTCCAGAAATAATTTAACTCATGATGAGAAACAGACAAGTCCACTGATGTATGTTGACTAGATGGTAGTAAAAGTCTTTAGGAATACTCATCCTTCCGAAGCGAAGTTCGGCAGCGTCGGTTAAATAAAACCCACTCAAAATCTAAAATCTGGAGTTTCAGGACTATTGCTTGTCCATGCACATTTATAGAACTGTGAGGCGCCTCTCAACACCTCTCCTAAGCTTACGCTGGGCAGTCTAGGCNGCTTGTCCATGCACATTTATAGAACTGTGAGGCGCCTCTCAACACCTCTCCTAAGCTTACGCTGGGCAGTCTAGGCGAAAATTCGCCGTACGAAAATTACGGTGGACTGCCTTCCATCATGTCTGATTTGAGAGTCCCGAGGTTTACACANGCGAAAATTCGCCGTACGAAAATTACGGTGGACTGCCTTCCATCATGTCTGATTTGAGAGTCCCGAGGTTTACACAAGGAGACAATGACCCGGAAAAATATCTAAGTTAACGTTACATCCTGTTATCACAAACATAGATTAAAAATAGTAAATGTTTATTTCTGTAGGGTGCAAAAATTAATTAACTTACATACGTTTTAAATAGGCTGCTGCAATCTAAATAAAACTTAATTAAACTGTAATTATCCAGTCTAGCGGCTTTTTTGTATTTAAAAAAACCCCGAAAAGTTGTATATTTCCACTCTACTAATTACACAGAACTCGAATATACTAGGGGCATTAACGTATGCCTGATTTCTTAATATATGCCCACCTAACCTAACAGAACCTAACCCCACAATGAGTGAATCACTATTTGATATTTTTAAACTAACCTAGGATTGTTGGGTTTTAAACTAACCTAGGATTTTAGGGTGTTAATNGAATCACTATTTGATATTTTTAAACTAACCTAGGATTGTTGGGTTTTAAACTAACCTAGGATTTTAGGGTGTTAATGTAACCTGGGATTTTAGGGTTTTAAAGTAACAGCAAAACACACCCGAAGTATATGAATCAACTCACCTAGGTAGGCGGCTGGTACAATTCCACTGTTCTCGACCCATTCAACTGTGGTGCATCTTACCTCAATTGACAAAACACCACAATCTACTAAAACATCTAAGTAACACCCGCCACATAGGCGAATATTACGCACAGAAGCACTCGTTCTTACACCCTCCATTTGTAAATCACAAACCTTCGCACAGTCGGATTTGGACGTCATAACTCATGCCCGCAAGAACACATCCGCACTGTCTCTCGTCTCAACTTCAACTAATGGCATCTCAACTTCCACGTAAAATTTCGTGACTATGACGTCTACAGACCCCACAGTCAATAAGGTGACGGCACGATGCGCATTTGTTCACGTTACCAATGCATTACTTCACCAAAAATCCTGGCGTCTGACATAAACAAAGCGGCGAACTGCTCGTACTTTTAACTATTTTATTTAATATGTTCTACTTACGGCCTCCTGAATATTAACAAGATAAGCTGTGCAGAACCCATCAATGCTACTTTTGTTGGTCTAGGAAGTTTTCTTCAGAAAAGCAGCTACTCTGGATAATTACCAATTAAACAAAACAAATGTGATAAAATTAAAATATACTGACTCAGTTCAGATGTAAACAAATAAGCCTGCGGGAAGAAATTGTCTGAACAGGTACGAAAAGTTTTTTTTAAGGACACGTATATTTCAAATATTCTAACAGTAGTTTTCAAAAACATTATTTACGAAACATACCAACTTACTGTGCACTACTTAATTTCTAAACAGGTAACGAGCCTTGGATGATTACTTCACTAAAATCACATTTTTTGGCCACTCATATGAAATATTGCTGATATTTTATGAACAAAACAACTTGCTTTGTTTCTTGAAACGAACAAATTTAATCTTCAGAACATATGTACGTGGTCGCTTGTGCATAATGATAACGAAAATGGTGGATGGAATCACGCAAGCAACCCTTTTATGAAGGGCAGACACATGTTGATATCTCGTTTCATTGAAAAGACTGTTCTAAAAAGACACCAACGAACTACACATAATAAAATATGCAAATATAAGTAAATAACTGCCAATATTATATTCCAACACCAGCAGTAGGGAATTCTAGAAAGTAGATAAATCATAACGAGAGAGAGCTCAATGGCATTCACCAGGTAGGGGTGTTTCACATAACTGTAAGGTACACATGCTCTACCATATTTTTTTCAGAATATTTTTAAAGCCGTTACTTTATAGCCCAAAAATATTGTACATTATTCTAAGAGCATAATTTAAACCATGAATGCTGTAATTGTTATAAACTATAATTTTTATAAAATTATAAACTATAATTTTTATTGCCAATTACAATTTTCTTTCATGAACATTGCGAAGATCACCAACCTAACACATCCCGCAACAACCATCAACTGACAGAATACTTTTAAATGGAGGCATTTACTATTTACATATTGTNCAGAATACTTTTAAATGGAGGCATTTACTATTTACATATTGTTTAGATTGGTCACATTGCCAAAATTTACGGAAGTTATATGAAATGCATTACACCTCTCGCCACAACTCAGCTCCATCATTAGACTTGCCTGTTATCCCTTCTACTGTGTGCACCTTAAGCAAATCTCCTTAAGCAAATCCGTGAATTTCTGTTCTATCTGCTCCATTTGTGTTTAAAAAACTGCAATGATTTGTGTCATNTGCCAATTACAATTTTCTTTCATGAACATTGCGAAGATCACCAACCTAACACATCCCGCAACAACCATCAACTGACCGAATACTTTTAAATGGAGGCATTTACTATTTACATATTGTTTAGATTGGTCACATTGCCAAAATTTACGGAAGTTATATGAAATGCATTACACCTCTCGCCACAACTCAGCTCCATCATTAGACTTGCCTGTTATCCCTTCTACTGTGTGCACCTTATCGTCTGCCCCAGTAGCGTACTCCTTAAGCAAATCCGTGAATTTCTGTTCTATCTGCTCCATTTGTGTTTAAAAAACTGCAATGATTTGTGTCATNACTCCTTAAGCAAATCCGTGAATTTCTGTTCTATCTGCTCCATTTGTGTTTAAAAAACTGCAATGATTTGTGTCATAAACCACTGGAATTGACCTCTTAGTGCTGACTGTGGAATATAAATTCTAGTGAATATTAGACTGTCTGCCATGTCGGTCATTTCATGTTCATTGCCTCATATACACTGAAGAGCCAAAAAAACTGGTGTAGGCGTGCGTATGCAAATAACAGAGGTATGGAACCAATCAGAATCACGNGCGGCACTTCTACGTGCTCGCGGGGGCCCTACACGATATTAGGCAGGTGTACCAGTTTTTTTGGCTCTTCAGTGTAATAAAGATTTTCCAAATATCTGTATTCCTTCCTACCATAACTTTTTTTTCCTCAATGGCCTTATTTGAATTATGTGTTAGCATGAAAAGTGACCAGATGCTACATAGAACACTATACTACGATACACTACACTGATGTGTTCGTCTCACCATTCTCTCAATGTTGATGGCAATGTGTAACGTAGATCCGTTGCTACCTGTGAGGAAACAAAGCCGACCCTCGCACTGCCAGACGTGAAGCTGCAGTGGCGCCCCTTTGCCTTCTGCTGCCATAGCTTATGTACCCATGTACCCTCCCGTTGCCTGCCGCTGATGTACTCGACCCTCGCTGCTGCCACCGCCGCTACTGACATTTACCTTTGCCTTCAGTTTCCGAGGGGTACGTGCCAAGCATTAGGGTTTTATTACCATTTAATTAACCTGTACTCAGGGTCCAGTCAAGTTCAGTACAGTCAGGCCAATTCCAGTAATTTTAATGTCTTGCCTTTAAATAAGTTTTGAATAAATTGTTGGTAACCATAGTATATTTTTTTTTAAATAGCCTACTATCTTTTCAGGTTTCAACTGCATGTAGTAGTTGCTAATGGCTTACTTTTTGCGTGCATCACTTATGCAACCAATCAACACTTCATGCCATTCTCCTTCCTGGAGATGGTGCGGAAGCAGTTTCACCAAGTCCCCAGTCTTGTTGCCCGGTCGTCTCATGCTCGTGAATACGAGTTTGACCGTGATTTTGGCCCAGTGCTCTCCTCCATTGTTGTGAGTATGATTTTATAAATTTGTGCATGTTTGATTTTCCCCGCCATCACGGTTAACAAATGTCAAAATGGGTTGGGTGGATGATCTGTGCAGGAATTTTCTGGTTCCTCCTTAATGAAGTTCCAGTTTTTGGTAGTGATGCAAAACATTTCCATGCATATTATGGAAAAGTTTGCAGTTTGTCTTTTTGTTAGAACAGGCACTGAGTTTTAATAGGTAGGGAGGTTCATAATGTTAGGGTGACCAGACGTCCTGCTTTTTGCACGACAGCCCTTGTTTTTAAGCATTGTCCTGTGGGATGCGAAAGACCAAGTAAAGTCATGAAATGTCCTTTAGTCAAGTGTCCTGTGAAAAGTCCTTCTTTTTACGCATATGCAACCACTGAATATGTGTATTATTTCACATGCAATGAGTTTTATGGACTGATTTTTCAAAATAACACTTTGCAGTGTGCAAATCATTAAAATGTATTCAAAAGAAATATTAAATTTAAATTGTTACTGTACATTTTGTTTATTTACAATAAAATGCTATAAGAATTTTGATTTACATCCACATATTTATTGGGTGTACGCTTGCCAATTTTTAATTCGCATTAGCTTGTATTTAAAGCACTGTTATGCCCAGAAGTTAACTACGTTCCTTTTGTTGTAAATCACATTCCTTATGACAAGTGCCCTGCTTTATGTGTTAAAAAATCTGGTCACCCTACATAATGTGTGTATTTTTTCTGCAATAAATTTAGACTTTTTTTGAAGGCACTGCTGCAATTAGTAGTATAGGCTGTTTGCAGTAAAAAGGAACTTTCACCTGTGCCTAAACAATTCCTGACCTAAAGTGCAAGTTATTATTTGCTGATGCTTATTCGCAATAAAATTGGAAGAGAATAACGAAAAGCAATTACTTTTCATTACATTTTGTTCAAAATTAATTTTAAATGAAATGTAAATTTAAGAAGGTTTCTTAAATTACTTTGTAAACATTACCTAATGGGAATTTGTGCAATAGTGACAAGCAAATGTTCCTAAAAGTGTATATTGTGGCTTACCCACCCATGTATACTAGCCAGTCGACCTATGTTAATGTTACAAAATAATACATGGTAATCTGAAATATGATAAAAAAAATTAAGTATGACTTTTAAAAGTACTCTCTAATCCATGAACAGCATATAGGTACTTGTACCAACAATGTGTGTAGGTCCTATATTTTTACTTGCATTAGGTACAACTGTCATTATACATAACAGCTGCATACCAGAAAAGTAGATTGTGTAACAATTAGAGTAGTTTGTTCTGTAAATCACCCTGGTTATTAAAAATAGTTACATTTTTTAATGTATTGGAAATTTACAAAATGGTTTTTGTATGTATAACAGTTGTGCTGCACGCTGGTTTGCTAGTGATTGGTATGAAAAGCAGTGTAGATAAATTCAGAAAATTTTGATATTATTAGTTTTCAAAAAACAGACTGTGATAATTTATTGGCTCATTTTAAAATTGAGAATTGATTAGGTAATCTTCACTTTTTTATTGCAGTCTGGGTGTACTTGCTTAACACTTTTAATAATGATATGTCACCATGATTATTGTTTTTCATCCGTTCATGCAATGGCTAGCGATTTCAATTTCCTCAATTTCCTTCACTATGTAAGTAATCATAGCAGAGCATAAAAAGTTT